>LGRX02012602.1:0-16043 GCA_001247695.2 Cymbomonas tetramitiformis
TCCACGCCTGCGCCATATTCATGCATCACTTGTCCACGCCTGCGCCATATTCATACATCACTCGTCCATGCCCGTGCCATATTCATACAATACCAATCTATGCCCGTGCCATATATATAAATGATTTCACGTAACGGTTATCTCATTGCAACATTTAAATCGCTTCCTGCTCCATTGCCATATTCACACTGCTTTTATTGCCTTTTTTACATTTACTCACTGAGTCCATTGCCACACTCGTATCCGATGAATTAGTCCTTTATTATAAAATACACGTTGCCACTCGTCATTGCCACATTCATATCCGATGTCTGTCATTGGCATGCCTACTCATGGATTTACATGGGAGGAGAAGTCTTGTAGTCGATGTGCAGTCACCGAAAACTGGAAGTAACCTTCCAGAACGGTTCGTGAAGGACAGATGTGGGCAATGTGGGTATCGTTTGCAGCATTTCAGGAGACTTTGACTACGACACCTATGTACCATGTGACGGTGTATCCGTGGGGAAACCAGCAAACTGTCCGGCGGAGTGTGGTGAAGGTGACATTGGCGATGACAATTTATGTAAGGAGAAGTGTGACCAAGGCGGGTGCTTCTTTTTTTATCCACATAAAGATTCCGAGCAAACAGCTGAAGCTCAATGCTTTGAGGACCAGGAGTTCACGCAGGCGCAAACCAGAATAGTGCAGGTGAGCCGCGTGTGCTCTTAGGTCTCAGGTCATGCCCGTGTGTTGCTCACCTCTACCCTGCTTGGCAACGCCTGCATTCCTCAGTCCCTAGGGGCATGGCATTGCAGCAGCTGCACCTCTACCCTGCTTGGCAACGCCTGCATTCCTCAGTCCCTAGGGGCATGGCATTGCAGCAGCTGCACCTCTACCCTGCTTGGCAACGCCTGCATTCCTCAGTCCCTAGGGGCGTGGCATTGCAGCTGCTGCACCTCTACCCTGCTTGGCAACGCCTGCATTCCTCAGTCCCTAGGGACATGGCATTGCAACAGCTGTACCTCTTAGTCTAGCCTGAGGTTGCTGAGGGGGGCCTTCTGTGCAGCTGTCCGAGGACGAGTCTCGGTCTATTCTACGAGGTATTGTCCTGCACCTCACCCCTTTCAGGAGCTCCCGCCGCCCCTCCTCGCCTCGGGCCTCGCTGCCTTCCGGAGAAGCATCTCCGGCCTTTCTGCGGCCTGCTCCTTGCCACACTGTTTTGCTTCTTTCCTGCAATTCTGTCAGCAGATTTGGTCGCCAGCCTGCTCGGTCATCCAGCCTGCGAGGCCATCCAGCCTGCGAGGTCATCCAGCCAGCGAGGTCATCCAGCCTGCGAGGTCTGCTCTGTTACTGAGGTACCCAGGAATCACTTTCTCTTGTGCCGCTTTTGTGCAGACTACCAAGAAGAATGGCTCAACATGATGGCAGATGTCGATAAGGATTTCAAGCACCTGGCGGTGGCGTATGCGGTTGGATGCATGCCCTCCCCCCACCTGGGATCAGGGTAGAAAAAAAAGTGGCTCCACGCTGTCTATTTGCATTTCGATGGTGGGCTGAGTTTTTTATGGAGGTGGGGAGAGGAAATGACTCGATGAGGAGTCAAACGAAGTTGTTCGTGCCCGCTGTGTTATCTCTCGCTGGCAGCCAGTGAAGCCAGGGTGTCAAAAGACTTTGTGGCATATGGCTGTGACAGCTGATGTTTGGTCGCTCTTCAGGCGGACCGCTCTGGAGAGGACATCATTCAAGCCGCAGCGAACCAGCAAGGTACAAACGGACGTTTAGGTTTACTGGGCACGCGCCGTGCGCTTGATGCGCTCGTATCATCAGCATTTGCCATCAGCCCCACCAGGAGAGCTCGCACCTTTTCTGCGGAGCCTTGTCATTGGACGGGGAGCTCAGATGTTGCCAATCTGCACGCTGACATGCTTCGCTGCAGCATGCCACCGGCTGTGGTCTTTTGCAGCCAATGGGGGTGCTCAAGCTAAGCATTGCCCAGCTGCCGCTCCCGCGTGCTCCGATGCTTTTGGTGCTAGATTGATGGCCCTGGCCTGATTGCGCATGCCTTGAGACATTTGGTGGGGTCCTGGGGATGCAGTGATGCTGCTTATTGGAAGCTACGTGTTGATGCTGCTCTACATGCTGTTCTTTTTCGTGCTCGACCTGTCTGAGCTTCACTTGCTCAAGCTGAAGGCTAATCCAACTGTGCCGAAGTCCACCGCCGTGTTATGTGCCCTGGTTATGCTGCTGCTGTCCACCTTCGGCTCCTTGGGGCTCTCCTCCCTTCTCTCCGCAAATGGGGTGCGGTGGAGCGCCATCACTCTGCAGGTACTTAGATCACTGCCCGCCCAGTCGCCGACAGCCCCCGAAGCTTGCGCTCTGCTGGGATGCGCTGAGTCGTGTAGGCGAGCCTGCCGTCCCCATCTGCTTTGCTCTCATAAAATCATGGACCGGCGGTTGCAAAGCTGCAACGTTGCTGCAACTGTGGCGGGGTGGCGGGGCAGGTGCTGCCGCTGCTCTCACTCGGGCTGGGAGTGAACGACTTTTTCGTGGTGACGACCGTGTTCAAGGGGGTGATGCAAGACAACCCCCAGGGCAGTCCGGTGGAGGTGCTGGCCAAGACCATGAGCATTGCGGGCGTCTCCATGACCCTCACCAGCATCTCCCGCACCTGCGCCTTCTTGTTCGCCGCCATCACGCCCATCCCCACCGGTGAGTCACTTTGGCCTAAAATCAAAGTTGTACCCGGGTGCTCAGGTATCACATCTGGGTCGCAGCTCGCAGATGAGTTGGAGGTGCCAGTGCACCAACACAGGGGCACCGGCAGCGATTTGGGGCAGAGGACGGAAGTGTGCAGCAGCAGGTGGATGTGATAGGTGAAGGAAGGTGGAGTTTGCCTCGCGCGGACGCGCAGCACACGTCCCGTGGGGCGGGCGAAGGTGCTGCGAGTGGCATACTGGGGCTGGCGGCGGTTGGGGGGTTTTCGTGGTGCGCAGTGAGCGACTTTGCGATTCAAATGGGTATCTGCATGGTGTGCAATTACCTTCTCGCGATTATAGCGTTCCCGTGCATTCTTGCTCTGGACATGAAGCACAGCGCCTCCGGCATCCGCGACCCGCTGCACTGCTGCTGCAAGGACCCTCCCAGGGCCCAGGTGAGATGCCCCCATGCCGCTTTCTTAAGGCCTCCTTAGGCCCGGGTTCTCCTGCTCTATATTCTGCCCCTGGTTCCCTGCCCACAACTCGTGCAGTACATTGCTTGTGCGTGCCGCATGTGTGGGAATAGTGTCGACAGGGAGCTTCTAGGCACACTTGGAGGGTTGACACGCCCTCTCAGTGACACGCCCTCTCAATGACATCCCCTCTCAGTGACATGCCCTCTCAGTGACATTCCCTATCAATCACACGCCCTCTCGATGACATTCCCTATCAATCACACGCCCTCTCAGTGACACGCCCCTCTCAATGCCACGCCTCTCAATGACATCCCCTCTCAGTGACATGCCCTCTCAGTGACATTCCCTATCAATCACACGCCCTCTCGATGACATTCCCTATCAATCACACGCCCTCTCGACGACACGCCCTCTCGATGACACGCCCTCTCAATGACATCCCCTCTTAATGGCATCCCCTCTCAATGTCACGCCCTCTCAATGACATCCCCTCTCAGTGACATGCCGAGTTTGCTGCGGCTTGTGCCTGATTAAGAGGGCTCATGGATGTCTTGTGTGCCGCGGCTGTGGGGTATGTCGGGGGTGCAGGTAAGCCGCCGCCGGAGCCAGTTCTTCCTGAGCTCCAAAGCCGCGACTATGTTCAGCAAGTTCTATCTCAGCGATCAGCGAATGGTGAGCCCTCCGTACCTCCTCACCAGATGGCTGTGGGACTTGGGGCGGCTCTCTCCGCGCTGTTAGTGATGCCATGGCTACCTGCCTGTCCCAGACTGTCCCGGCGCCTTTCAGTAGATGTTGCTTCCGAAGCTTGCAGTGTTGTGTGCAAATTAGGACAGGTGGCATGTATGCGGGCTGCAGGGCGCGCCGGGCTTGGCCCTCTCAGCATGTCACACTTCATGTCACGCTTCACGGCGTGAACTCATCGCAAATTCGAATGCCCCATATCAAGTTGGTTGCGGTGTTCTGAAGGCGGGGTAGTTTATTTTTTTTGAAAGTCTGCTCTCCATGATCCTATGACAGGTTTTCAAGATTGTGGCCCTGGTGCTGTACTTGGGCTTTTTCATACTGTGCATTGTTGGAATGACCAAGCTTGAGGACGGCCTCCCGACTCAGGACACCATCCCGCGGGGAACATACCTGCACGACTACGTGGTTTGGGTCCGTGCCACTACCAGAGCCCTCCCGGATGCCCGCTGCCGGTCCATGTTTTGCGTGCACACTTGTGGGTCAATTTGCGGGACACCTCACTGCTTCCTGGATGACGGGGAAATCTGGCAGGACGCTGATTACTACAGCTCCTTCAACGTCATGCTCGTCAACCGCGATCTTGACTTCCCCAACGAGGTTTGGAACCTACATCTGTTAGTGCGCTCTCGGTCTGGACTGGCAGAAGGTGGCGGGCCTTCGGTCTGGTGTGGGCTCACCGTGCGCAGGGTGGAGCTGAATACATTAGTGGGGGTAAAGTGGGAGCCGGCTGGGCCTTCAGGGCGATTCCGCGTAGCTGGTGTGAACAGCTCGTCACGTCCCTATTGGCGCCATCCTAGGGTGTTCAATGGCAAGGGCGAAGGTGGGGGGGTCACTTTGCAAAAGAGAGGAGTGAGCCCACTGCAGAGTGAGCCCACTGCAGCAATTGAGGGGAGTTTTTGCCAAAGGGGTGGGGGGGGATATGCGGATTGGGTGGTCACTTACTGAGAGGGGCAATGGTGGCAGATGGATGCAATCTTTGCCCTGGAGTATCAGTTCATAACCGAAGGCAAGTACATGCAGTACACCCCTAACGATGACACTACCGACGTGACGGGACCGTTAAGGTGCGGCAAGGCGAACCGCTCTACGGGGCTTCTGAGAGTGCTGCTGGGGCTAGAGATGTGTTGGCGGTGTTGCCACAGACCAGGCCATCTGTTTTCCCTCAGTTTTTTGGACACGTACCTGGCGTGCAGAGCATAGCCATGCATCCGAAGCCTGGCAGGCTCGCAGCGGGGAGACGAGGATGACGGCGTGTCAGGAGGTGGGAGGCAGGTATTTTGAGGAATTCGAAAGAGCGAAATACTGCGGTGGAGCTCTGAAGGACGCCGACGTGATGTGGGTTTATGACGAGCTGAATGCGAAGGACATCTGCTCAGCTTACGCAAGCGAATACCTAGTCGACGGTATGACATGCGCTGACGTCTGCCAGCGTTTGAATGAAGGCTGCGGATGGTGTGAACAAGGTGCCCCACACATTCTGCTTCCCCCATTTCTCCATCCCCCTTGGAGAATGCTGTCGACTTGAACTATTTTTTTGTGAACACCGGATGTGCCGTAAGAAAGATGTACGACGAGGGCTGATGGGGGTTGGACGTGTGGCTGATGGTGTGTAGAGGGCTGATGTGGGCTGCGCGTGTGGCTGATGAGATGGTGTGTAGAGGGCTGCTGGGGGCTGGACGTGTTGCAAATGCGATGGTGTGTAGAGGGCTGGGGGCTGGACGTGTGGCAAATGAGATGGTGTGTGGAGGGCTGATGGGGGCTGGACGTGTGGCAGAGGAGATTGTGTTCCCTCAGGATGACCCTGGAGGCGCATATAAGTGCACGGTATGCTTTGCATCTCCTTGATACCCCTCGCACCCCAGCCTCTTTGAATTGCCCATCACTCTACTGCGCTCTCTTTACTTCCACTAGACCTCCACGGTTGGCTCCCAATCCCTTGGGTGCCAATATGCGATATTGGATCCTCTCCTTGGCCTCCCGCTGCTTCGCAGTCTGCACGCGCGGGCTACACTGCGCTTCATGCATGCCCCTGCTTTTGCTGATCACCCTGGCAGCCTCCTTCTTCTGTATGTTTCGCCAGGCGACCGCGCAGGGGCATGTGGGGAGCAATCTAGTCAATATGCGGACAGTGCACGTGTAGCGAGTGAGCCTTTGATGCCGCTGGGGTGATATGCTGGGTGGGGCACCAGCTGAACGACGCACAGTCGGAGTGCCGCTGCTATTACCGCCCCTTTATGAAAGGCGACGCGTTCTACGACGAGTTCAACCACTTCCTGGAGGTGGACGGCAACTTCGGCGCCATCTCGAGGGAGAACTCGGCGATGAATTCCGATGGCAAACTCTACTCCACCATCTCCACGACCTACACCCAGGTGACATTCGGGAAGGAGGGTGCAGGATGTACCCCTGGGGAGGCGAGTGTGTGTATGCGTGTCACTGGGCCGACGGGAATGCCACGGACTGGCTGCATTATGTACTGCCTCTTGGAGAGCTCGGTGGATTCGTCTGCCTTTGCTGCAAGGAAAGGCAGAAGGTGGTGAAGTCCACATTCTGTGTTTACCCTTGATTTTTGTGGGGAGCACTTAGGTGCCTGCATGTTTTCATTTTTTGACATGGAGTGTCCATGCTGTGTGGTTTGACTGCATTCATGGCATAACCATGGGCCAACGGGTCCCATCCATCGACCGTGAGCCACTGGGGGGCATGCCAGCAGGGTCCGCTTACTCTGTTACCCTGGCACAAACTATTGTTTGGCGACGATCGGTCACATCGTATCCTCTTTCCATGCTGCTTTGCATCTGGGTTGGGAACATGTATGAGTTGGTGGTATCTTGTCACGGCCCCGCCCTGCTCTTGATTTGCTTCTCACATCCACTGGGATGATGGTGGGCTGGTTTTGTTGGCCGATCTCATGCCGTTCAGTGTGTGCGGTATCTTGTCACGGCCCCGCCCTGCTCCTGATAATAATAATGATAAAGCATTTACGCTGAAATAGAAGACCAAGTCCTGCAAGCGCCGTAATCCTGCAAGGCAGGCAACTGTAAACTCCTGATTTGTTTCTGACATCCACTGGGATGATGGTGGGCTGGCGTATGTCGGCTGATCTCATGCCATTCATATCTTGTTCGCTTACTCCCATAGACAGGGCATGGGGTGGCACCACCTCAAGCGCAAAAGCTTCAGGGTGGCGGTACATGGATCATTGTGGGAAGGTTGAGATGGATGAACTGTATAACTGGGCTGCAGAGTGGGCGCAGTGGCTGGCAATGCACCCTTCACGGCATTAAAGCCTTCCTGCTGGGGTTGGCAATTCGCAGAACCTCACCGATCTTAGCCGGAAGCTGGATCATATGAGGAAGGGACGCGAGATCACCGACGCGTCTTCCGTCGGGCGCAAGGAGGGCGGCGATCACTTGACCTTCCCTATTGACTATCAGGCGAGCCCAGCTGACTCTAACCAGGCCGTATTCCCCTGGTTATTTGCTGTCATCACCATATACCACAAGCACTCCATGGAGAGAGTCGCTGTGCATTGCTGGTTCCGTGAACCGGATTGAGATTGAGCAAAGGGGATTGCCTGCACGACTGCAACTCTGTGCAGCACGTGAAGCCCTGATTGTGTTGCCGCTTTGTCGGGCACCGAGGGGTTCCGTGGCATGCATGGATGGAGGGGACCCGCGTGCTGAGGGTGATGGAGGATGCGCCGGAATGGTTGCGTGGCTCTTCTTTTCAGGTGTACGCGCCAAATGAGCAGTATTTGCATCTCGAGGACATCATGTACGAGGTGCTCTGTCTCACGGTGTTTGTGGTCATGATCGTGATGATGCCCCTCATGATGCACCCCCTCACCCACTTCCTCTGCATCCTGTTCACCGGATTCTCCCTCCTCGAAGTTTATGGCATGCTGTACTGGCTCGGCCTCAATGCCAACTCGGTGAGCATTTTCCTGCACCGGCACCCACCCCAAAATGCACTGTTGCATCGCCCAAAAGAGGCCTCTGCTGTTTCCCGTAGTTCCCCAATCATCGGCAGCAGATGCAGCGGCACCGAGCGACCCGTATGGTGACTGGTGACGCGTGGGAAGCAATGCATGCAGGACTTGTTGATTGGGACTCTGATTAGGGGCATCTTCCGGCAACGTGTCCCTGCCCTGGCTTCCTCCCAAGAGACCCCTTGCAAGGGATATTAAAAATGTTTCCCCGGCGCTGCTGAGGGTGAGCTGTGGATGTGGGTAGATCGTGATGCTCAATATGGTGATCTCGGTCGGCGTGGCGGTGGAGTTCTCCGTGCACGTCTGCCGAGCGTTCATGCTCGCCACGGTGCATACCTCCCCCAGTGCCCATTGTTGCCCTGCATTCTCTCCCCCGGTGCCCATCGTTGCCCTGCATTCTCTCCCCCGGTGCCCATCGTCGCCCTGCATTCTCTCCCGGTGCCCATCGTCGCCCTGCATCTTTCCCGGTGCCCATCGTCGCCCTGCATTCTCTCCCCCGGTGCCCATCGACGCCCTGCTCAGCCTTTTACTCATGTGGTTCCGCTTTTGGTCCGATGCAAACTTCTTGTCACCCTTCTTGTGCCACACATCACCCCCTTCGGGGATCCTCACAGAAAGGGGCATGGAAACATAGTTATGATCATTTTGCTGGGATCAGGAGGGTTGCTGAGATGAGGGGGAGGCTGCAGGGCACGCGCGACGAACGGATTTCCCAAGCTGTGGACGAGGTGGGCATCCCCACGATGAATGGGGGAGTTAGCACCATGCTCGCGGTGGTGTTCATCTCCGCCTCCAGCTTCCAATATTTCGTGGACTACTTCTGCACTATGTGCGCCCCGCCTTCCTGCTGGAGGGTGGTCCGCCTAAACCCGCCTGCACTGGGGACCTTGTGTCCTTTCACTCGCATATGCTTTCAGCCACCTCGCGTCATGGCCAGCCCGGCCCTTTTTTTCCCCTCACTGGATTTGCCAATCCAAGACTGGAATGCTAGCTCCAGACCGTGCTCATTCGCGACACATAACGTTCCGCTCACGCCTGCACTGAAAATTGCGTGCAGGTGGGTGGTCATTGTGATCGTTTGCTGGGTCAACGGAATGGTGATTCTGCCGGTGGTTCTATCCTTGGTTGGACCAATGCCTCTTCTGCCCGAGGAGGTGATTCAACAAGTCCGTGAACGCCGTTCCACCATTGGCGATCTTTCTGGGAATTATGTCCCAACTGTGCCGGATTCTCCCGATGCCACCAGCCCGTTAGAGGAGCGGACCCACTCAAACCCTCTGCTGAAGCCCCTCGACGTAGAAAAGGGTGCTCCCGCAAGCTCTGTCGTACGAGAAAACCCAGGTTGGCAGGCCCATGCTTGCATCCCGGATGAACTTTGATACCTCGTCTAACAAATCTTGCCTCACAATTTCCGAGAAATTCTAGATGGTCTCTCCTCGTCGTGCTTTCCCTTGTTGCACGTTGCTAATACTTCTTGTGGTGACCGCTACCATGTATCATCTTGTTGCATGAGGTTGATATGTGTAACGGCGAGTGATCTGGTGAACGCACTTTGCCCGGCAGCAATTAAGCATTCGGCACTGGTCATTTAATAGCATCTGCCCTTGTTTGTTTGTATGCTGAATGACCACTCAACCCATACGCAGGCGGCATCTAGAATCGGTCAGTAGTGGAATAGTGGTGGAGTAGTGGTGAATAGTGCTTAGTGAGCAGATAAATTCGATGTGAATTGCAGGTATATAACTTGATGGGATCATGCACGTGCTGCTCCCATCGACTTTGCTAAAGTTCTCCATCTGCAATTATGGGAATTTGACAAAACCGTCGATTCCACCTTGCTCCTTGGTGCATGCGATGTATGTGAAGAGCCTTTAAGAAGTAATGGATATAATGTTGAGCAACTCAGTACAGAGTCACCGACGAGGTGATTTATGAGAGAATTTGATTTCAAGCAATAACTATGTTTCGCCTGTTGTTATTAACAGAAGCATTCCCTTGCGAGGGCGAGCATTTCAGAGAGCTTTGCCTAGCAGGAAGAGGGTGTGCTGCAGAGCGAATGGAACATAAACCAATAGGCAGAATACCATTTCTACATTATTGATTTTAATTGCTTACATCTAGTGCAATAAAAAACCAGGCGCAAAAGTTTGTTGTTGTGCAGAGAGCAAAGATATGTAAAGATATAGGTATGTTCTTTGTTTGGTGGGTTGTGGGAGACGGATGCCCCTGTGGCGTCATTCTGGCGGGCACTGCCTCTTGGAGAGCTCAGTGGATGCATCTGCCTTTGCTGCAAGGAAAGGCCGAAGGTAGTGAAGTTTGCGTTCTATGTTTACCCTTGATTTTTGTGGGAGCACTTGCCTGCATGTTTTCATTTTTTAACTTGGGGTGTCCATGCTGTGTGGTGTGACTGCATTCATGGCATAACCATGGACCAGAGGGTCCCATCCATCGACCGTGAGCCACTGGGGGGCATGCCAGCAGGGTCCGCTTACTCCGTAACCCTGGGACCAACAATTGTTTGGCGATGATCGGTCACGTCGTATCTTCTTCCCATGCTGCTTTGCATCTAGGTTGGGAATATTTATGACTTGGTGGTATCTTGTCACGGCCCCACCCTGCTCTTGATTCGCTTCTCACATCCACTGGGATGATGGTGGGCTGGTTTTTGTCGCCTGCTCTCATGCCATTCAGTATGTTTTTTTGTTTTGGTGTGGGTTTTGTCTACAGAATATTTACATTGTGTCATTAATGCACTTGTTTTGTTTTAACATACCGCACATTTTGTAGAATGTTTGATAATTTTCAGGCTGATCGTTTGTTGTCACGGGGGACACCGTACATGCTACATACGGTATGGCAGAGGACACATTCAGTGGAATACTGTAGCAGGCAAACCTGTCCGATACAATAGTACAGTAATCATATGGTTTTCGTTGCGCTATCTCGCGGCATGCAATCGATGGAACGCTGTGCAAGGGGCCGTGTTTCAAAGGGCAGCTATCGCCCTACAGTTTTATGCAGTACACATGCACTTGCAGTATACAACTTGCACTGCCAGAACCCTCTGCTACCTGCTCACTTGCCGCAGGTGCCACAATACGGTACCCTCCACGAGCTACCAGCATATGCTTAAACATTTCTCCAGGGATGATATTCGCCTTACTATCCTGGTCGATATCCCACAAGCGCACGATCTCGTTCTCGTCGAAGTGCAATAATCGGATGCTGCCCCTCAGTGAAGCCTTTCTGGGCACGAGGAACCGATTGTGCCGTAATTCCCTGGGACGAATATGGTGGCCCTGGGATTGAGGTACTGGTAATGCACTCGACGCAACTCAATTTCATAATATGGCGCAAAAATTTCTCTAAGAAAAAGTAGAATCCTCAACGGAGAGCTTGGGCTCGGGATGAGTCACAACACCCCCCATTATTTACTGACCCAGCAAGTCCGCTGGCGTGTTGCGGGTGTACGGTGAGAGCGATTTTGACGGTTCGAGCTTCATTTTGCCGATTTGTTATTGTTGCTATTTGTTGTCGGCAGGATTCCATGACATTCGAATTAATTATGGCCTTGTTGTTTGTTCGTTGTCGTTAGGGTAAATATCACGTGAGATTAATTAAACAGTTTCAAGGGGTCCTTCACCAGGGAACCGAGAAAACCTATGAATTGTATGATGTTTTTATATGTCGGTTCGGGGCAAAATAATTATTCAATTCTAAAATCGATAATGTAGACACGGTATACATGTAGGTGATGGTGTTTAAAACCCCCATTTATCAGAGGCCCAGAGCTAAGCCTTCGAGAGCAGAAAGGGAACATGCATGTATACAATACGTCTGGGCAAGTTTATAGCATGCAATGTTGTGAAAGGTATTGTGTGGAAGCTTCTATGGCAGAATCTTGAGTCACTGTCGACGGTTTCCAGCAACAAAGGGGGAATTTGTAGATTCAACACCTTCGGATGGAAGCATGCTGGAGAGGAATGGATACACGTGTAAGTTGGGACACTCTCGGTTGCTCATTACTGTGACGGAGGCGGAGTAAGCTGTGTATATTTGGGACACGTGTTTTCTGAGGATAAGCCTGTCAGTGATTAAAATGTCTTTCGAGGATTTAAGCTGACTCGAGAGTCACCGGACAGTTCTTAAGACCCTGTTGTCGACTGTTCGGGTGCAAATTTACCTCTAAGGCAAGCAGCACTGTGCAAGTAATATACTTGCAGGAGTGTCTTGATGAACACTTGTTGGAACTACAAGGAATCCCAAGGTCAGATGTCGGATTTGTCTTGCAATGTACTTATTAATGTTACAAACAACGGGTGTGCAATTTGGTTGGAATAGAAAAGTGACAATCCTGGAATACAAATTTGAATTCTGAATTTTAATTTACAGATCTGCCTAAAACAATCTTCCGCCTTTCAAGAATGATATTTTCCAAAATTTCCCCCACTCGGGACTTGTGAACCACTTTGGTGAGGTGGCCTCACCAAAGTGGCTCACCAAAGTGGTTCATAAAATTCACACTGCTGTAACGCGTAATGCGCTGGGTATTCTGAATTATGTATGACATTTTTTGTATATAATCTATATTTGGGAACTACCGTGTTCCCGACACAACTGACATGGCAAGAAAAATCCAGCGCAGATGAATATGACAGTTCGATTAAATTATTTTTCACGGCTAAAATCGCTCGAAAACCCATGATGTGTTAAGTACGAGAGCCCGCCGCATTAAGCCCCCCTTAAATATTCTCGTTTCGTGATTATTACTGGTCATACGAGCCTGGAAAGGTCCAACGTCCAACTCTATAGCCGATGGGGCGCAACATCATTCACGTCTTGGATACATTACGTGATTCATTAGACGGGCGAAATTCGGAACTATATTCTCATTCATCTGAACCGTGCACTGAAAATGTAGTAATATCTGCATTTAATCGCGCGTCCCCGCGAAAAAGTCGAAGTGGGGTACGCCACATTTCTTGGGTGGCATATGACTGCTTTTTTGTACGGTATGTCATTTTGAGACGCAAAAGATTTGGTTTGGTTTTTGACAGATTCACCTCTCGCATACGTATGATGCTCGCAGTGTCACTGTCCCATTTTACAGCAGATGTCGCTTAGAGCATTTTGCGATGTACAGATGTTATTTGTTAACTATGTAATTTCAACTTAACGCGGAACGCTCTCTCTCTCGCAGTGAGACCCCGTACAGCCAGGCGAAGATTTTTAAGATTACGTGTTCATCTAAGTAAAACTTTCCTATCTAATATTATCACATATTTCTACTGAGTCAGGGGGTATTCGCTTCGCAAAGAATGATGGCACCTTTCACTACTTTTGGAAGTCGCGAAAATCCTAAGATCCCGCTCAACATACCCACATGACCCCGCCGGCCCTTAGCGAGAATTATGGTTGACCATTCAGACCGTACGAATTAATATTGAAAGATAACACATATGAGATAACATTTTGGTAAGCCGTTCCCTCATCCGCAGCGCATACTTGCTTGCACGCGAGCGCGCAGATGAGGGACGAAACCCTAGCGGAAACGTGGACGCGGTTGACATCCGCGTTTTTGCTAGGGCTGACAGCGCGCTGTCCAATGCTCAAAACGTGTTTGTTATGCGAATATGATATGTTTGGTACGCTTGTGCTATGCATTGTGCTTTCATGCGGTGCGTATGTCGAGCCGTTCACTCGATGCGTGCCCAATGACCCCCTCCCTTGCGCGGCGTTCCAGATCCCAGTTTATGCACGGATCTCGCGCGCGCAAAAAATATGTTGTTCCTAACACACCTAAAAATAAGTATGCAAAGTTTCGATGCTTGCGGTGTATTGCTCGGACCTCTACATCAGGCTGCTGGACAGTGACTTACGGGTCCGTAAGTCACTGTCCAGCAGCTTGAGGTGAAGGTCTGAGCGAGAACAGGTGAGCGGATTATGTTTTGTTCGACGTGAGCACGTGACGGAGGCTAGACACGTCATCATACCACGGATATGCGAATGGAAAATATAAAAATTGAATTTCACCAACAAATATTTTAGTGAATATAAACCTTTGGTATATTCACTACATCGCGGCCAGATTATTGGCTGAAAAAAAAAGGATTCCCACACGACTTGTATTTATTGGTCATAGAGACCACAGGCTTTCGCTTTCGCGTTTTTTGCTCTTTTTCCGCATTTCCCCAATATTTCCCGATATACATATATCCCTTTGGCATCATTGTTATAATAATTTTTCGAGGGACGGTATAAAATTTTCAGTCTGCATTAATTAATAAATTTTTTATTTTCTATTCCAGGATTGTCACTTTTCTATTCCAAAATAATAATATTTCGACAAACAACCAGAGGTCGGTTGCCGGTTGTAACTAATTCAAAAACCGATGTGAGAGCTTGCTCAGCTCTTTTAATAGTATCTCGTCGATTCGAATTCCCTCGGCTTCCCTCGGATTCGATCGACACATGTTGTTCACATGCTAGTCACTTCACATTCGGTTCCTATCTATGTGCAGTCATCGGACTGCAGCTGCCAATCAGTTCAGATTTATCTCCTGTCTCTCTCCGGAATAAACATAGATCTGCTGATGTGGCAAGAACTGAGGCTCTGCTGATTTCCCTCCAGTTCTGCTCGACTGTTCGAGTTCTGGATGGTTTCCCGCCATTTCTGGATTTTTCCCTACCAGTTCTCTCGAGCCTGATCTGCTGTAGGTGCAGATATTCCAATGTCACACTGAGGTTCTGAATTATTGTGTCAGTCACTCCTGTCATGCCTTTCGGGTCATAATAGTGACTGCCATAATCCCTGTCACACGTCTGTCAGATGTAGGTGTCCCCCTTTATACGCGCCTACTTCCTCGCTAGCGCTGTGAGTCCTGCCCTTATATGCATCGTCTGGAGATCGAGCATGCACATATGCCAACGGTTTCGGCTGCTAAGCCTTCGAGTTTTGGGTCCGTGCCCCCCAGTACTCGGATCTGGGTCCCTCTTCTGCGCGCTGGGCTTTCCCGAAAGCTGCTCAACGAATCACGCTCAGACGGCTCAGTAACAATGGTACACCCCCAGCTCTGCAGATCTTCGGCAGCCATTACGCCCTGAGGTTAGCATGCCTCAGTATCTTGCAACGCCACTGCGTGCTCGTCCATCTGTGCTATCGGTACTTATATCAGGTCCATGACCGCCAGCGCGCTCTCCTCATTCATGCGCTCTACCAACATCAGCTCGCAGGATAGGTGACGATGTAGCAGTGTGTATCGGGATGTACGAACAGCAGGGCGTGACGGGGTGTATGCCCCATATGGCTGTATGCCCCAGTAGGGATATGCCCCGGGCGTGTATGTCTCAGGAGTGTACCCCGGGCGGGCGTGTATGCCCCAGGGGTATATCCCTGGTACAGGTGATGGAGTGAGAGTATGTCAAATAAACTCGCGAATAATGGGGAATTATCGGGTATTCGCATGATCGAGCGAGTGGGGGGAATAATCGATGATAAAGCAGATTTCAGGAGAAATCTGCAATGACAATAATGGATGATCTGGCAAGTTTCAGAAGAAGATCTGCAAAGACTACACATAACATGATGAGTGGTGGAGAGTACCAGAATCAGACATGTGCTGCTCGTGATTGGTCAATGTCAGATGATAATCTTGAGATGCGATCTAGTGATTTCTGAAAGGGCAACGAAGATGTTGAAAGGGGAACTCGATAAAGTTGCCCTCAGTTAGTGTTGACCAAGTTAAAGAACTAGCAAGTCTTACATGTTAGGAGTAGGCATGAAGCCAAGACTGAACATAAGGATATACTATGTGTTATATGTCAGCGAGCATACATTGTATAAAAAAGTGATTGTTTTACTAGGCATTATACATTATTCCTGGCTTACCAAATCGCACTTACCGCGTGTACCAAACACAGAGTCATCCGATAGTTGACACGGACCGCGACTTAATACGCGACGCTTCTCCCGGCGCGATCGGGGCATACAAGGCTGCATTGACGATTCACAGCAGTCGAAAAATATTTCATAAATGGTAGCGACAAATCCACTGTAAAAGTAAGGTCGATCCTTTCGTATACCGGGAGAAAATATATATGGTTTATTACCTTCTATTTTTATTGCCCCAGAATCCACTGGGTACCAAAATCGAC
>LGRX02012603.1:0-15294 GCA_001247695.2 Cymbomonas tetramitiformis
ATACACAAAAGCGTGACATAAAAAACCGGATTTTTCAAAGAGGGGGACAATCTAACGATTTTTCCCCAATACACAAAAGCGTGACATAAAAAACCGGATTTTTCAAAGAGGGGGACAATCTAAAGATTTTTCCCCAATACACAAAAGCGTGACGTCATAAAACAGACTTTTTCAAAGAGGGGGACAATCTAAAGATTTTTCCCCAATACTCAACCATTAGTATCATTCTTCATTCAAAAAGCACCTTCTCGGAAAAAACACACAAAAAAACCTGAGGATTCAAGACCGGGGATCAGCAGACTTCCTCCTTCCCAACTTCGCCAGCCTGCTGAACCTCGCAAGAATATGGCATCGGCGTATACATGTTGCTGCCGCTCCCTTGAGTCGCGCGTTTTGTTTTCTAATTGGCAGCAATGACCTCAGTTATTCGGGTTTCGGAAGCGTCCAGCATCCCTTCGATAAACACTGAAAGTAAATGTTTTTTAGTAACGCGTCTAGATAGCGTCTAGAAGTTTTCGTATGATCAAATGGTTTCTTTATGACCGAGTCTAGTAACAGGCCAGCTTGGCATACGGAGATAGGGTCGTGGGAGAATAGCTTGACAGTCGCGGTCCGTTCGAGCTCAAAAGTTAACTTTCTATTCTCACCAGGTCGGTGCTTGTCGTTCCGCCTTTCGCCGTCTTTCTCTTAATCTGAGGTTTCGCCCACCGAAGACGGGCGAATAGGGTGCTTTGTTATTGCCTTGCCCAATGTTTGCTTCCATTTCCTAGCTGTAGACATGTTTGTCGGAAAACGTATTACCATCCGAAACATTGTTGTTTTCGCCGTTATGTATTGCTGGTTCACGCCATGCTGAAGTAAGGTTTCGGATTTTCTGCACTGACTAACCGATGAACATATTGTGCTGGTTTCCTGCTCAGGTGTTTCTGGCTTCTCTTATTAGGGTTGCCCTATACCTTTTCGTGGAAAAAACCGTATTCGATTCCACAACAAGAACCGTACATCAGACCCTATGAAGCCGAACCATGTAGTCTCTAGATATGTAAACTGATTACGCAAGGCACACTAACTGTTAGCATCCGCGTCACGCGCGTTTCCTTACGTCAACACCTGCTCAGTTATGTCAGAAGATCAGGGCCTTTGTTCGGAGTGCGGCAAGCACGAGGTGGGAGTGAACCACCTTGACTGAACTGTTTGAGTTGCAGTGCAATATGAAATCTGATTGATGGTATCCTCGCGGGAACCTAAGATCTGACTCTCGTACCCACCCCACCTCGAACAACTCCTTCAAGTTGAAAGATATATGAGCGATTGATGGCTAGCAAAACGCCTTTCTCTCGACGTCATCTTGCTGAACGTCTTGCTTGCTTTCAGCTAGTCCCCAATCTGCGCCCTAAGTATTTCTGCGCTATTTGGGACTTGGCAGGTCATTTGGGACTTCCCAAGCTCCACCGAAGTTTGCGCGGCCTGCGGCCACGTGGTCAGCGAAGGAGAGGTACCCATCTCACACTGGCTCCGCCGTTCTATCATATCCTCCGTGCGGTGCATCTCCTGTGATGCACTTGTCATATCCTCCGTGCGGTGCATCTCCTGTTATGCACTTGTCATATTCTCCGTGCGGTGCATCTCCCGTGTAGCACTTTTATGCTTTCTGCGACAGCTTCTTGGAGCTTGACCTCCAGCTTGCAGCTGATGGAACGACACGTGCCAATTTCGCTCGTTGCCGTTCGCTCTTGCAAAATTTGTCCTGCTGGAGTTCACGCGGCACCTGCGCCGGCACTTGTGATGTTGACTGTTGTTGTGGCGCAGTTGGTGTCACACGTCGAATGGGACAGTGCGGGTGGAGCGTCCGGGCAGCTGATCGACTACGATGACGATGGCGCCGACGCAGGTTTTTCGCACTCAAACACCCCGATCTCCTTGTAGAGTCACTTATCGATGCTCCGTTTGGTGCTCTCGACTCGATGAATAAATCTCGGAACGATTTGCCCTCATTCATAACCTCTGCGGGGGCGTCCTTTGCGCTTTGTGCAGCGAGGCGCGGTTTGGCAGGAATGGAGGGTGCAGGACGTTCATGCTTTCGCCGCGACGCTGCGAAGGTGCCCTAACCCTTCTTCTCGGGAAACGTCACTCAGCTGTGAGGCATGCATGTGTTAAATCTGGAGACCACGAAGCGGGGGCGTCTGGGGGCGCGGGGGGCATGCGTGTGGGGTCTTGGCCGTGGATATAGCTGCAGCGAGCCTTGACCTCTCTCCTTGATCTCTCGACCATTTTGAGGGCTGGTGGCGTGTGCAGGTCGATCTGAAAAAGAAAGCTAGCCACTTCACGACGCAGCTTCAAATCTCTCGCGATGCAAGCGACCAGGTGCCGCTGTCGCCGATGTCCCACGGCTATATGCAAAATATATGCCTAACACTAGAACTGTGGTACTGGCTGTCGGCTGATTCTCTGTAGACCCTTCTCTCTTAGTTTCTGTGCTCAACTCTCATTGCATCTCGCGCTTGTGCTTTTTCCAGGCTCTTGCTTCCCTATGTCTGTCGACTTGCCTCCTTACACAATGCACAGCATTATTAGCCCTCTGCCCTTGCCCCTCTGCCTTTACCTTTGGCGCTTTTACAGCACTTCAGGGGTCATGAAAAGGTACCTGTTGCCACCAGCTCTTCTTTAGCCACCTCGCATGTGCTTGATGCACCCTCAGACATCCGGCGCCTCATCCAAGGATCTCTCGGCAAGCTTTATGTTCCTGGTTTTGGCCTGGCACTTTGCGCGAGATGGCTTTGTATTGGATACAGCTGTGCTATGAACGCTGAAGTACCTTTTGCGCATGTCTATTCACAAGCTGCATGATAGTCCAAGCATTATAACAACTCCGGGGCTGAAAAAAGGTTTGAATGGAAAGGTGTGCCGATGCTGGTTCCTTCGTTTGCAAACCGGAAGCGATTGGCCCAGGCGAGCTAATTCCTAGCTGTGCCCCTAAGAACGCTGACCTTGCTGCAGGTGGCTTACTTGCTGACCCAGCTTTCTCCAGTGTACACCAAGGGACGGAACGCGGACGCCATGATCGCGGCGTGCATACACTTGGTGACCGCCAGGACCGTCTCGCTGGCTCTCACCCCCATGGCTGCGGCGTGCATACACTTGGTGACCGCCAGGACCGTCTCGCTGGCTCTCACCCCCAGCTGTGCTTGGTGACCGCCAGGACCATTCGCTGCTCTCACCCCTCAGCTGCGGCGTGCATACACTTGGTGACCCCGCCCGGGACCGTCTCCACTGGCTCTCCACCCCCATAGCTGCGTGGTCGCCTGGCATGACCGCCAGGACCGTCCGCTGGCTCTCACCCCCATGGCTGCGACGTGCATACACTTGGTGACCGCCCAGGACCGTCTCGCTGGCTCTCACCCCCATGGCTCACGCGGCGTGCACCTGCGGGCGCCAGGACCGTCTCGCTGGCTCTCACCACCCCCATGGCTGCCGGCGTGCATACACTTGGTGACCGCCAGGACCGTCTCGCTAGCTCTCTCACCCCATGGCTGCGGCGTGCATACACTTTGGTGACCGCCAGGACCGTCCTCGCTGGCTCTCACCCCCATAGGCTGCCGGCGTGCATACACTTGGCGACCGCCAGACCGTCTCGCTGGCTCTCACCCCATGGCTGCAGCGTGCATACACTTGGTGACCGCCAGGACCGTCTCGCTGGCTCTCACCCCCATGGCTGCAGGCGTGCATACACTTGGCGACCGCCAGGACCGTCTCGCTGGCTCTCACCCCCATGGCTGCGGCGTGCATACACTTGGTGACCGCCAGGACCGTCTCGCTGGCTCTCACCCCCATGGCTGCGGCGTGCATACACTTGGTGACCGCCAAGACCGTCTCTCACCTCCATGTTCAAGCTCCGCGTAAGATGCGGCGCTCGTCCTTCTATGCGCTCATCTCCGTGCCCTGATTCATGTCAGTTGCACGTCTGCGGTTTTCATCGGTGATGACCACCTTGGCCGCGCACAGCCTACCTTCTCGGGCCACAAGTCTGGCCACTTCACTGGCAGTTCTTCACCTGCAGTCTTGTGTGTGCCAGGTGTGCCGCCGCAACGGGCTGAGCATCTCGCTCCAGGAGATCGCGCTCACCGTGCAACAGAGCCTCCCGGCGATCGGGCACACCTACCATTACGTGCTCGCGTCCCTGCAGAAGCTCCTCGACGGGAATGGCGCGGACGCAGCCGCTGCGCAGTCGACCGAGGCCCCCGCTGCGCAGCCCACACAGGTTGTCTTCAAGGTGCGCGTCCCAAATATTTCCCCACCTGCTCCCTGATAATTTCCCACCTGCTCCCTGATTATTTCCCACCTGCTCGCTGATAATTTCCCACCTGCTCCCTGACAATTTCCCCACCTGCTCCCTGATAATTTCCCACCTGCTTCTATTTCCCCACCTGCTCCCTGATGCTGCGCGTGCTCCCTCTTCTCTGTCCCCCTCAACGACCACCGTTACAAACCACGGAAGCTTGCCGCGGTGTGCCACATTTGGCCGATGGGCGGCTTATGGTGAGTGGCGCATGGCCTCGTGGCTTCCTGCCGGAGATGATCTCACGCTGTTCAGCGCGCGGGGCATTCGCATGCGGCGCCCAGGACAAGCAAGGGGGACCCTGGGATTCGCGTGCACTGCAGCTGAGTCTTCCGTTGTCCTGCTTGAGCGCGCCTGGGCCAGGGTGCCAGCATGGAAATCTTCAGGGGATACATGCATTGCTCGGCGCTAGATCGGCATGCACGCATAGCGTCATCTCTTGATTTGTGCTGCTAGATCGGCATGCACGCTCAGCGTAGTCCCTTGATTTGGGCCGCTAGATCGGCATGCACGCTCAGGGTCGTCCCTTGATTTGGGCCGCTAGATCGGCATGCACGCATAGCGTCATCTCTTGATTTGTGCTGCTAGATCGGCATGCACGCTCAGCGTAGTCCCTTGATTTGGGCCGCTAGATCGGCATGCACGCTCAGGGTCGTCCCTTGATTTGGGCCGCTAGATCGGCATGCACGCATAGCGTCATCTCTTGATTTGTGCTGCTAGATCGGCATGCACGCTCAGCGTAGTCCCTTGATTTGGGCCGCTAGATCGGCATGCACGCTCAGGGTCGTCCCTTGATTTGGGCCGCTAGATCGGCATGCACGCATAGCGTCATCTCTTGATTTGTGCTGCTAGATCGGCATGCACGCTCAGCGTAGTCCCTTGATTTGGGCCGCTAGATCGGCATGCACGCTCAGGGTCGTCCCTTGATTTGGGCCGCTAGATCGGCATGCACGCATAGCGTCATCTCTTGATTTGTGCTGCTAGATCGGCATGCACGCATAGCGTCATCTCTTGATTTGTGCCGCTAGATCGGCATGCACGTTCAGCATCATCCCTTGATTTGTGCCGCTAGATCGGCATGCACGCATAGCGTCGTCCCTTGATTCGTGCCGCTAGATGGTGGGGTGAACGCCTCACTCTGTGTCGTCCCTTGATCTCTGCGGGGAGCGCCTCGGTGCCCGCTTCTGGATTTTGCTTTGATGCATTTTCCATTGCCAGGCCATTGGTTTGCATTCATCGATCACCAGCTTCCATCCATTCATCGACTGCGAAGCCACCGGGGGGCATGCCGGCAGCATTCGCTCACTTCGGTACCCGGGATTCAGCATGCAGAGTTGCGTGAACTTGTGCAATCTCACATGTTTGGCGGTGATTGGTACATTCATCCATCTATCCAGGCTGTCTTGCATTTGTTTAGAGGGATTTTAGAGGCATATGTGTCCGCCCTGTTCCTGAACGCTTCTCACATCCACTGGGATGATGGTGGGCTGGCTTTTATCGGCGGCCTCATGCCGTTCAGTGTGTGGCAGAAGCAGCCAATCGTTGGCCGCGCTCCCTCCATGAAACGGTTGCATCTGAGTGTGCGTGCCCATCCAAATTTGGAGATCCATCGGTGCGCATCGGCCTTTGTATCGGTGGTTCGCATTCACCGTCTTCCCTCGAGATGTAGAGAGCGTCGAGGGGGGTGCTGCGCGGGGCGGGGGACGACTGAACGCCATTCTCGTGCAGGGCGTCTCCAAGCCGTGTGCAGGCTTTCTCAAGCGCGCAGTCAGCGAGGTCCCGGCCCTCCGCACGAGTGCGGTGCAGCAGCGCAACTTGGTGACCTCCCCGCCCCCACAAAGCCCAACCACCTGCTAAAAGGGCGGCTTACACATTGGATCTGCTCGCTTCTGAGCTGATTGTTCGCCTGTAATGCGGAGAACGCCATAGAAGGGGCGGCCGGGTGGTGAAGCACGCCATTCGCCTCATATACGGGGAGGGAGGGGCGGCCAGGTGGTGAAGCACGCCATTCGCTTCATATAGGGGAGGAGGGCGGCCAGGTGGTGAAGCACGCCATTCGCTTTATAGGGGAGGGAGGGGCGCCAGGTGGTGAAGCACGCCATTCGCTTCATATAGGGGAGGAGGGGGCGGCCAGGTGGTGAAGCACGCCATTCGCTTCATATACGGGGAGGGCGGCCAGGTGGTGAAGCACGCCATTCGCTGTATAGGTAGGAGGGAGGGGCGGCCAGGTGGTGAAGCATTCCACGCGGTTGATAGACTTTGCAGAGGAGAAGGCCCTGGGCACCGGCCGGCAGATTGTGCCGCTGGTAGCGGCATCTCTGAAGTGTGCCTGCGACGCACATTGCATCGAGGTGTCGCTGGATCAGGTGCGGGCTTCTGCTGGAGCGCCCCTCTCGAGCTTCTACGTTGACCCCCACGCCATCCGCTTCAGTATTGACCACCCCGCTCCATGTAGTGCAATCCATCACTCCACGATCGCCTGCCGCGCTTTGGCGGCTGCCGGCGTCCAGCAAATATAGCTGGGCATAGGCTTACGGCTTTGGGTATCCATGCCCCTGTAAGCTCACATCCATGTGGATGAGACGGGGAGATTGATGGCGGGGGTATGGATGCACAGATTTGTAGCATCCTGCACTGCACCAGCCGCACCGCAGCCACGCGCTTGCGGGAGCTGAAGGTCCGCCAGCGCCCCAGCCACCTCCAAGACCCCTCCTCCCGCGTGCGCCCTCCCCCTGGAAGCTCCCCCTCCGTGCATGACGGAGACCAGATGCGAGGTGCGTGCCGGCATGACACACGTCTTCGGACCGCAAACAACGAACTGACCAAAGCACATTGAAAGTGAATTGCATTAAAAGAATAACTTTGTTTTGCTACGGGGTTACTTTCCCGTGTTATGGGGGTTACTCTCCCGTGTTAGGGGGTTACTTTCCCGTCCTAGGTGAGCTGATTGTTTTCAGGGAAAATCCTTTCAGAGTCCTTCTGAGTCGGAATCCAACGGAGCAGAGAGGTTCTGGGCTGGTGCGCAGGGAACAACAGAAACCGAGCTACGGCTCCGCACACTGCAGATCCTGAATGCCAAGTGTCTATGTCGTCTCTCGACTCTCACGTCTCGATTCGCCCGCACAAATGTCATCAGATGTCGTTAGCTCTGTTCGCCAGAGGAAACCGCTGAAATTCCACTGCATTCCAATCTGAACATGTCATCAGCGTTCACACGTCATTCGGAGGATGCGGGGAGCTCGCCAGCAGCAGAGGCTTGCTGCCGCCAGTCCCACGATAATGTGCGAGTTTGGGGGATTCCGATGCACAGGAGGAGCTGCTGTTGGCGGGGCGGCAGCTGCTGCCATGGGGGGAGGAGATAAAGCGCGGCACCCTACAGGCTAACCTGATGTACCTTTTGCAGGCCCTGGAGGTGGAGGGCCATGCCAAGGAGGAGGCCGGCGCAGTGGATGGAGATGTTCGGGGCGATGTAGACCTGCTTGCCTCTGGTTGGGGGGCGGGCCTTTCCGAGCCCCCCTCTGGCGCTCGCCCTGTCAGACCGGCGGCGGCACAAGGCGGCGAGGCGCAGGCGCGCGGCTGCATGGTGGAGACGGTGGGCTCGGGGCGCAGAGAGGACGGTACCGAGGGTCATGAGCAAGCTTCGTCTGCTAAGCGCCCTCGTCTGTTGACGGCAGAGGGTGCTTTGGCAGAGACACACAGTGCTGGTGTGCCCATCCGCTGCCTGGCCACCCCCCTCCTGGCACAAGCCACCGCCGCGCATTTGCCAGGCTTCCTTTTTCCAGTTTCCCGATGGACCCCCTAGCTACCCCCCTGCACCCCGCGAGAAGAGTGCCCGCCCCTTTCACGGAGGGAAGAGCACTCCCTGATCCCCTTCCCCCTCGGGCAAGAAGCGGGGAACCTGCCCTCACCACCCCCCAGGAAACCCAGCGCCTTACCCTCAAAAAGCCTGCCCCCCTAATCCGAAGAAAGCAAACCCCCTAACCCCGAGAAAGCCGCCGCGCTGACACGAGGAGAAGATCCTGTCTGGCCAAGCGTGTGACGTGGTGTGGATGTAGCGACTGCAGAGTCTCTGTGTGTGCTGCGCGCGAAGCAGCAGTTGCTACATGTTCGTGTGCTCTGCCCCGGAGCATCGCGCCTGAAGCTTGCCCGCCCCCTCAGTCAAGCAGCGCGCACGTGACCGCACGAGCAATGTACAGCGGCGGGGAATTCTTGCGGACCCTTCAAGCTCACCGATGACCTCAGGAGCGATTGTACCAGCCGGGCGGTGTGTTTACCCCTGGGCGCGCTTGCCAGTGGGACCTATGGGGCAGGGAAGCGGGTTGTTTGTTATGCGGTGACATGGTCGTGGTGAGCATTTGGGGTTGTGGCCGCCCTCATTTGAATGCAAGGGGTCGAAGAAGACTTTGGGGTTTGAGGGATGGCCAGGCCCTGGACAGGGCCTCCCTCGTGCGTTTGTGAGGAGCTTCCGGCGGTGCGAGGCGAGGCAGAAGCAGGTGGCTGCGGCGCGCGCCCGCATTGCCACCGCGGCCCAGGTGCGCGGCCCATGTGCCGGAGGTGGCAGCGAGGGGCGCGGAGGATGGCCCAGCTCACTGGGCGCATGGACGTGCGCGGAACAGATGATTCGATTTGTACGCATGCTTCCAAAGAGGCTCGAATCGGGGAGAGTATTTTGGAGGGCGGTGTGGAGGCTGCGGAAGGTCAGCGCAAGCGAAGAAATGCCTTCCTTTATTCTGTGCCCTTGAGGACTGAAACCCGAGGATGTGGTGGAAGGAGGCAAAACGGACTGCGTACCCTCGGGAAGGGGGGAGGGGGGGATCTGCAGTGGGGATGTTCGCATGCATCCCGGTGCAGGCAAGTTCAAATGTTGGCAGTGGGGAACGGGGGGGTGGACGAGGGCACCGGCTGAGGATGAGAGGTGAGGGGTCATGCGGAGGACAACCGCATGAGCTATGTTTTTGCAGGAGTCTTTGGACGGGGGCAGCCGAGCCTAATTTGGGGTGAGGGATCAGGGAGACCGAGGGGATAGCCGAGAATCAGGTTGGTGGGAGGTCTTGGGTCTGTGCTAGGGGGCAAGTGAGTGCGGATGGTGTCGTTAAAAGGACCCGGGGGCGGGGGTGCTCGGGCGATGGGGGTTTCAGGCCTGGGAGAGCTGCAAGGAAGGCGGTGTGAGCACAGGCAAATTGGTGGAGGCAAGCGGCAGCGATGTGTCCTGTGAACAAGGAGCTGAAGATGAATCGAAGAAAGAAGCCGAGGAGGCAAGCTCGGATCATGACGTAAGTGCCGCAAGCCAGGATGACCTGCTCATTGAGCACCTGCTGCTCAACGGTGTGCCGGAGGTCCGTCCCTTTCCGTCACCCCGCCCCATTTACCCTCACCCCTCCCGCCCCATTTACCCTCACGCCCTGACGCCTTCTTGAGGGGACACGGTACAAAACCTCGTCGTTTTTGTATGCTATATCGTGGGGTACCACGATATCGCCGGATTGGTCCACGATATTGTGTACCAGTTCCACGATATCGTGGAGTTGAACACGATACCGTGTACCAATCTCACGATATCGTGGGATTGGTACACGATATCATGGAACTGGTCCACGATATTGTGTACCAGCTCCACGATATCGTGAGATTGGTACACGGTATCGTGTACCACTTCCAGGATATCGTGGAGCTGCTACGCTATTGTATATAACCATTTACTAAGCTGGGTGTACCCAACTCGGCTGAGAGAGCTGGTAGGGGCCAGCTCGAAGGTCCTTTGAAAATCTGGAGACCTGTGATGTCAAGTTTTCGAGTTGATCTTTCTCTACTGTCATGTCAAAATTCTGATCCAAAGACATCTTGACCCTCAAAATATCGGTTGAAGTAGCATACATACAGTATTAGTTAATAAGGCTTAAGTCATAAAGCACCGAAATTAGGGTTTAAGGAAACGAATACTTCGACAAGATTCAATCATTCCTCGACAATATTCGATAAGGGCCGCTCCCTGACGATATAATGGAAGTGGTATACTATCTATATAGTGAAACCCTAGTTTTGCGAGCTGTTAAAAAATGATTGATATATAGCTTGCATTGACAAGATCCCAACACCACCGTGACATCTTCGCATGTCCCGTCGCCCACGAGGTCGAAAATCGTGTCTCGCGATATCATGTACCAATCCCACGAGGTTTTAGACAAAAATGACGAGGTTGTGTCATGTCACCCCTTCTTCTTGAGTGCAGTCGACTGGATTCACGAATCACGTCACAATCGCGTTCATGAGCGCCGGGAGTGTTGCATGGCTCAGAAGTCGCTGCGCTGCTCGCAAGGCGGTGCTATGGTGTGCGAGTGCATGGCCCAGGAGCACTGCGTGCCCCTGGAGTGCCGAATCGCACTGCACACAGTCTACGATTTGGATGCAAACGTGTGGCAATGCAGGGACAATCTAGACGCGGCCTGTTGTAGGCTCACAGGTTTGTCAATTTGTGTGTTTCTGCAAGAGCGTGTCCTCATCGCCGAAGAATAATAGCTCTTTATTGGACGGTTGCAGAGACTGATTGAGGATGGACAAGTTTCTCTGGAGGACATGCTGTGCATGGTGAACCACCGCGATGCGACTGGCGATGAGACAATTCTTGATGAGGTGTGTTTCCTTACCAAAGCGATTGCCAGCTCTGTGTGTGCGCACGCTAATGAGCATTCTCATCTCACAGCAATTGTGGTACATGCTACAGTGTCAGTTGTACCGCGTCTATCGATTGTGGGAGCTGTTGATTGGTCGGGCTAGCTGTTTTGGAGAGCCTGCTGTGCCTGTAACACAAAATAGCACCAGTGCCTTTCATCGATCTGAGCTGAACCAACCGCATAAATCACTGTGCATGTGCTGACGCCTTCCGGTTTTGCAAAAGATTCTATATTGGCTTCCGTGGTTATCCTTCCCTTGTCAGCATCTCCGCCACGGTAGATGGCTTCCGTCCCTCAAGCTAGATTCTCCATCGGGATTTGCTATTAATGCACATCTGTCAATAGTTCCCGTGCAACTTGTCACCAGCCAGGACAAGAATAGAATAAGAGTGTGAAAAGGGATGAATATGGCTGTGAGTGGAATGCTGTTTTTGGGGTGGCCGTGCAGGATATCTTGCCATACTTGAGAGGGCCTTTGGAAATAGAGGCGCTGAAAGATTGTATCAAATCGGGCGCATTGCTACACAATACATGAGTACCAAGCATGCATTTGTGGCAGCAACTCCATATTATATGACACATAATGTATGATGATGACCGTGATGACTGCTAGGCATCAAATGCGACATCAAAGATTTTCTGACTTCTTCAAGAAAATCAGGGAAGAAAAACAGTGGAAATTTGCGCAGTGCGCGCCCTGTCTCCCGCTGTTTTCTGCATGTGGTAGTGGCATCATCAGGAATGTTGCCACAGTTCCCACACCAAACGAATTGCGTTGCACTCGGCATGCCTGCTACCGTGCCATTTTGAGCCTCTAGGATCGAATCAGCATGCCCATTATTACCCATACACAGCTGCCATAATTTATGCAGCTAGATTGCTAGGTCTCCGGTAAAATTATTCTCTTGTTCTCTGGGAGTACAGTATTTGTGTATACTGTTGCGTATGGACGGGACATCGATGATTTCGGTCGAAGATATCGAATTGAAAATTGTCCATCACAAATCAACATTCATGTATTGACGACTGTACCGCCCTGCCGACAAACGAATGTCAACGGAGAAATCGATCCTTCGACAACCACGGATTCCATGTCATTGTACTGTACTATCGGTTCCATTACCTATATGTACACTACTTCTCGTACAAGTATAGGATTTAGGGTTTTCCTTTGCTATATATGTCCCACAACAAGTTTTCGGTATTTTTTATGACATTCGCGCGCGGTGGGTTTGGGAGTTTTGTTGATTGTTAAGTGGTGTAAATTGGGTGAGGTGTGAGTTTTATGCATAAAACTTGATATGCAAAGTATCGTGTCGAAAAAGTTATGGATTATTTTCGTTTTCAGATTTGATAACTTTTTTGATGCTGACTTTTTCGCAGGCTGAAAACCGAGGCCAGAGGTCTTTGTGGATGATGAAGAATGACGATTTTTGGGTGTGGATGATGGTGATGATCTTTAAGGTGACATAGGATGACGTCATGCATAACTCGTCGTCAAACAAAAGTGGGACCAGAAAGATAGCGTTTCTGACAATAACGAATGTGCCACCTCGCAAGATGTTTAGTTTTTGTTAGCCAATAGAAACCGTGGGCCATCGATCGATCGATACGATGATTTGCGATCTAGAATTTGATTGGTTGGGCGGTGAAACGATTCCGCTAGCGTTCGATTTTCAAACATATTGTACACCAGAATTCATTAGTTTTGTATTGCGGCGGCCAGCAGGGTCTGGACGAATTGAAGGAATAACGTTTTTGCCGATCGCTGAAGTTTCCTCACCAGTGTGCGCACAGGTTCCTCTTCACTGCTAGCTTCGCATAACGAGTTGGTTGCGAATCTTGCGTGCTTTGGTATGCGCCGGCTGCTGGGATCTTTTGGTGCAGGTGGTTATGCGCCGGCTGCTGGGTTCTTTTGGTGGAGGTACAGGGCGCGCTGATTTTTCGCGAACTATGTTGTCAGCTTCTTGGTTATGTTTTTAATTCCTGTTGCTTTCGTTTCCCACAAGATTCATTATACGTCCCACATGTTTATGGTGTCCGATCTCAGGATCTTGTGCTACGAAGGTCGTGGTAATTCTCCTGCGTCGTTTATCTTGATCTGGGCAGCAGCGCGGTCCATCTTGAAATGGGAAGCGCCGTTTATCTTGAACCGGGTAGCAGCGCGTCTGGGGCTTGCCCTGGCGGGATCTTCCTCGGTCTTAGTTGGCCATGCTACTTTCAGTTTAGGCTTTAGATCACTTAGGCTTTTCGCCATGCTCCTTCTCTTCTCAACTTATGTGAAACAGTCAGCGATGCTGTTTCTTTTCCACCGGCTGACAGTTTAAGTAAATGTTCGCAGGTACTACGGGATCTTCTCCTCGGCAAAAAAATGATATTTAGAACTCGCATTTTGCGTGGTCTGCGTGGCACGAGAATTCGGGATGTCCTTCGGGACACTTTCATTTTGCTTGTTGAGATGGGATAGGGATTTGCTCTTTTAGAACCCGTTTGGTATCAGGTTATAGAATAGAATAGTTTGATGAGCGGTATCATCGTTGCTGTCGAACCATAAATGTGCTGCTGCAAATTTGTATTATTATTGTGATTTTGCCCTGCATGATTTCTGTTGTGTGAATAGCTGATAGTGATGTTGTCTGAGCAAGAGGAACCCTGCCGTCACGTATATAAGCGTTTTATATACCGGTTCGAATCTGAAGAACGGAATTGTGAGTCTTCGAACAGAGTGAAATAAATGTCAGCGAATATTATCACGCGAATAACGCGGAATTATTTTAAAAAGTCAGGAGAGGTTATGTCAAAAAATTATTTCTGTCCCGTATTTATCAAAAGTTATCAAGTTATTTGAATAGTTTGCCATATGCAGTCCATTGTAAAACTGGTCGACACCTAGAGTCAAAGAAAGCTCTAAAATGCCATCAGGAGCACACACACAACAGTGCCATGCAATTAAAGCAGTACAGTACGGCCGGATTTCCTGGGTAAAACGGGGGGTTAACGTAACTCCACTCCCCATCAGCTGTACTACTCATTGCAAGGCCTATTTGGAAACTCAACTGTCAGTTGAATGACCCAAAAAACTTGAGGACAAGGCTGCAAAAACTGCCTGAGGATAAGGCAGCAAAATCTGAATAAGACATATCATCGTGATGGGGCAGGCGTACTACATACCCGGGGTGGATGTTAATTAGCAGATGCGAAAAGCAGGGGCGCTTAAAAAATTCGGACAGCGTCAGCATTCATGTGTGGACTCTACATTTTAAAGACGCATCGAATCTCGACTCCCCAGGATTTTCATCGTCTCTGCACAACCTCCGAAGTTCCTTGCTCCATCTCGAACCTGTGCAGGTCTTGCTAATTTCCATGCCTGATTCCTTTGTGGACACTACTCCAAAAGTTTGCGGAATCCAAGAACATCAGCAGTTCTGCCAGCATGATGAATAAAATCAAGCCTATAAATCCATGGACTTTTGTCATTCCAAAAAATCGATTTCGCTGCCGCTTTGAAGACATTCCCTTTGCCCTGGCCACAGCATCGGCCTGCGCATCTGCATCATCATCTAGCCCTAGGCCTTCCTCTTCTCCTTCACTGCTGCTACTCTCATCTCCTGTGCACACAGGGATTGATGAGTGCTACTCACCGACTATCCTCCCCAAAAGCTCAACTCTCTGCAACAAATGCAACCCACATACTTCCATGAAACCTGCTGACTCATCGAAGACTCGCACATATTCAAGCAGTCAATTTCAATGTGGCAAGTATGAATTAACACCCACATCAACTCTGGGAGTCTCACCCTCCTCAGGCTCCCCGCCATCCCAACGAGCCGCTAGCGTGTACATCGCATGAGCCTGCAACGCCACCTCATCACGGAGTGCAAGCGCCACCTGGAACTCCTTCTCCCTGAGCTCATCCATACGCTGCCCGCCGCGCAGACCAAACAAGCTCATAGCGCCGCCGCCTGCTGCAAACATGGAAAAAAAGCTGCAGCCTGGTTGCGCCCTGCAGACGGCACAGCCCCTCATGCCAGGTCAGCGCTGCTGCCCTCTCCACTTCAGGCCAATAGAGGGCGCTCGCTCCCAGGCGGCGCTCCGGTCAAGCCCCTGGCGGGAGGCGCCGGTCAAGCCCCTGGCGGGAGGCGCCGGTCAAGCCCCTGGCGGGAGGCGCCGGTCAAGCCCCTGGCGGGAGGCGCCAGTCAAGCCCCTGGCGGGAGGCCCCGGTCAAGCCCCTGACGGGAGGCGCCGGTCAAGCCCCTGGCGGGAGGCGCCGGTCAAGCCCCTGGCGGG
>LGRX02012605.1:0-25912 GCA_001247695.2 Cymbomonas tetramitiformis
TTTTGGGTTTCACTATAAAATCGATATCTCGAGTTGCACCGGGATGCATCAGGCATATGATAGCTTCCTGCGTTCATATCACATGTATTTATCATTCCCATCGCTCAGCATCAGCTCATCTCGACCGGAACCGAAAATCTGTAGGGTATTTCATATTACGCGAAACTGCGGAAGCCATTGTGAGTTTCACTATGAAATCGATATCTATCGATGCACCGCGATGCGTCCTGCATATGATGGCTTCCTGAGCTCATAACACATGTATATATCATTTGCAATGCTCCGCATCAGCGCATAACGACCGGAACCGAAAATCCGTAGGGTATTTTATATTACGCGAAACTGCGGAAGCCATTGTGAGTTTCGCCATAAAATCGATATCTATCGATGCACCGCAATGCAGACACTTATATCTATCATTCCAAGGAATGTGAATAAACCTGCTACGGTTTCCCAATAGACAGATTATGGGTTTCCCCTTAAAATTGATATCTCGGAACACTGCTCAAAAAATAAATTCTCTCAGCTGAGTATTAAAGCTGACAAGGAATCATTTATCACTTGTTGAATATTAGTGGAGGTGATATACATGAATATTGTGGTACGAGGAAGCTATGTGCTGAGCTGTGCATATATATGACGGGGTGTTCAAAATTCTTGAGGTGCTAAATTGGCAGAGAGGCATGGCAAACATATTTCAGTGCAGGTATATTATTACACATCATTACAGGTCTAGTTTACTATGGTGTGCGATGCATGCACGTCTACTCCAAATACAATTATTTGCAGCACAACTCGATCTGTTTACTAGTCCCCTATTTTAAAACATTAACCGTCGATGCCTACCAACTGCACGTACCAGCTCGCATCCTCGTGCTAGTTGTTTTCTATTACCGATCACTCTCCTCTTGAATTCACTCAGCGAAGGGTTCTTATTCACTCTCCGTTGATTGAAAACCGTCAGTGATGGGGCGTCAGATCTACGGGTACGTTTGGAAACAACCTCCCCGTCCCTAAGCTTTTTAATGACTTGTGTGTCCCGCTTCTCATGTTTTCTGTTAGCCACATAGCCGTACATCCATGGTGGGTCCCGCCGGTTCTGCGGGGGACGTGGGATCGAAAACTCGAGTGCAGGCGTGTTCGTGCAGCAACTCTCCCCGACCTCGCTGTCTAAAGGTAACATTCACGCATGCAGTCAGGCACTATGCTAAGCTCTTTGTTGGGCAATGTGGTTCCGCGAGTGTCAGCAGATAAAATATCCGCATGTTCCGGTGACGCAGTGCCTGGAGGGACGGCTTGGGGCAAGGGCACAGTCGGCTCACGCACGAATCTTCGATAGTGTCTCTTCCGTTGTCTTCGGTCGTTGGAATTCTTCCCCCGCTTTGCCATACCTGCGCCCAAAAAGCTCCACGACAAACACAGGCTCATCGCGCTGGGAGCGCCAAGTGTCCGCACGAATCAGATATCAAGAGAGAGTGTGATAGAAGTGAGTGTGATACGCAGTCTTTCTCGAGAGCGGAGGCCACAGGCCCACCAGCATCAAGAGAGTGTGTGATAGAAGTGAGTGTGATACGCAGTCTTTCTCGAGAGCGGAGGCCACAGGCCCACCAGCATCAAGAGAGAGTGTGTGAGAAGTAAGTGAGATACGCAGTGCTTTCTCGAGCGCGGAGGCCATAGGCCCACCAGCATCAAGAGAGAGTGTGTGAGAAGTGAGCGTGATGCGTGGTAATTTCTCGAGCGCGGAGGCCACAGGCCCACCAGCATCGAGAGAGAGAGAGAGAGTGCGAGGACCACTAATGAGTGTGATAGGACTCTCTCGAGCGCGGAGGCCACAGGCCCACCAGCATGTCATGTCGTGTCATGTCATGTCATATGTTATAATGACATACAGTCGTCGAGTATTGTCAGTACGGTCGATTATGACATGTACAGTCATAATGTCTGTCATCCACTCACCATGAGTGACATCTGTCATCGAGAGGCCGGGTACGGCATCTCGATGGCGAAGCAAGACAAGTTCTTGAAGAACGAACTGTTCTGAGAGGACGCGTCTTCGCTTCAAGCATGAACTGAACAGCATGCGTGTCAGGGTTATGACCGATGACATATGTGTCATACATGTCATACCTGTCATACATGTCATGTCATGTCATGTCATGTCATATATTATTATGACAGTCGACAGTATGGTCGATCATGACTGTACAGGTCGAGTCGCGTCATACATTTATGACAGTCGTCAGTACGGTCGACGATGACTGTACATGTCGCCAGATGATTATGTCATATCATCAGGCATCCCTGTCATCGAGAGTTCGTATGATTGAACTCGAAGATGGCAAAGCAAAGATACATCTTGGAAACAAACCAAGAACCATCTTTAGCTTTCAGCATGCGCAGAACTCGCATGTGCGGCATGAACGAACTAGTCGTTACTACCATGCTGGTCGTTCAACCTACGTCTCGGGTTCACAACCCAATGGCGGTACCATCTAAGATGATGGGTGACGTAGGTATAAAAGTGAGGAAGCGTTGTGCTTCAGCAGATCCTCTTACAGAGACTGCACTCACAAACCCGCTCATCCGTTCACCTGCATTGCTGTCCAACTTTGCAGTGTTTCATTGTATATTGATAATATATTCACGGCGCTTGTATCTACAGCCGTATCAGTGGTATTCTAAAAGTCGTCAAGGCACGATACTCGAGAACTCAAGTGGGTGCAGTGATAGACGTAGCATATTTAATATTGTTCGCAGGTTGCAGGAGGCGCACATACGACAGCGCTCGCATAAAATTGAATATCTGCAGCCCGAATAATATACGTTCGCATATCGACAGCGCAGAAATTGCGCGAGAAGATTTTCCGCAGCACACTCTCAGAAACAGCTGATCGCACATATACGCGATAAGGTGTGCATATGACATATATCGGCGCAGCAATGAAATGTACACGATAAATGGTTCGCGGATATATGCATGTTCGCAGATGCGATAAATCATCGGCAAAATCGTTTCCGCGCGGAAAATCATCAGCGCAGTATCGCAATTTTCATGATTGCGCTGAATTGCTTTTTGTACGGCCTCACATATGTTGATGCGCGATGATCACTAAATTGCAGATGGCAGCATGCGCGATGGTCGCATACTGCGCGATGGTCACATATTTTGCAGAAGTTGATCGCAGCATGCGCGCGCTTGCAAGAATCACGTTCGAAAATTGTCTAGAATAATATATGACATAGTGGTCATCGACAGAATTTTGATTTGTACACATGTCAGCGCTCGTATCATATGCTGATGAATGGCAACGACAATTCATACTTTTCATCAGCAGCGCGCTCGCATTTGTATACAACGTACATCAGCGATTTTTGCAAATCATCTCTACGCACTGTTTACAATCACTGCGTGCAATGATGTATGGCCTGTCAGCATAATATATACCTTTCATGATTTCATAAAATGCGAGGAATGCTCGATTTTAGCACGTACAGTTTTAATGTGTCTACATGCAGTGAGAAGCACACATGTGTACGCGCGATGAAATCATATGCAGAATGATTGTATATATGCAGGAATGCTAAGAGCACATGATCGCTATGCTGTGGATACATACTGCTGTGAATGCCTTATTATCATACTGCAGCAGATTCCAATGTTCTGATGACCACACAAATACTTTTGATCATCAGCATTATACTTATCAGCAGCACAATGATCTGTGCACAATATGTGTGTGCAGATCAGCACACACACACATACACTCATTTCACTTACAGCAATCATTAATACACAGTGCATATACTTCTATATCATGCACACATCTTATGCTGAATGATTGCAATGTTGTAAATGGTACATACTTTATTATACTGTACAGCTTGATCACGATAACAGCTGTAGTACATAGAGCATAAGCATATTGCAGTGAATGCTAGTCTATATTCGAATCCATGTTGCAAAGGGTGCCTGACAGTAATCACAACACCATAATTAGTTTGTCGTGCCCTGGTGGAGCCGAGATGCTCTCCAGGTAACATGTACATTCTATGGTGGATTACTTGAAGGAATGCTCACCTGAGCTTCATGTAAAATCTATCAGCAACTCATCACGTAATGAGATTATCATGGAATTACAACAATCCCTAAACTATATATATCATGTTAGATGTAATCAGTACGTGGTATGCTGACAATCTGCATGATAGGTTGTTAGGATATTGTGATATCCATAAAGATCTTGCAAAGTGTGTGCAAGTAAACACACACACTAGTACTAATCAGCACAATACACTGCACAAATACTAACATTCATTATACATGTTGACAATACACTGACTCCAAGTGTAATGATCAAGTATTGTATCAATACATAATACATAGATACCATTTTCCAAACACATGTGCGTGGAAAATGTCAGTGATTGCGATAGATAAGGGAGCAGGATAAGACAAGATGCTGTAGGGCTGGATGGAGTTATCTCCAGACCCGAAGGCAAGATACTGCACCCATTAAACAGCTGGTAACTGTTGGGTGCAGTCCACTCGTCATTCCACACACTATCGCTGGAGCAACATCAATATCTACATTGCATTCTGACAGTTGATACAGATGATCACTTCACATGCATGTACCAACTCAGATCAGCAACCATACATGAATTGACAAAAGGTGGTTGTGGACGTACACACACACAAACATTGTGTTGTGTAAAAACTGCTCAGATTATATCTAGCAGTGTCCAGATGTATTTGAACATAGAGATATCACTTGATATACTCGTTGTATACATCCAAATATATCTTAGGATCTGACACAACTGTGAATTCATTTACAGTTGATTTATCTTAAATATCACCAGAGAGTGCATTTGCCTCCATGAGTTTCAATCAGAAAAACCCACATTACATGTTCACTATACATGTTGATTTTTTGAGATATTCACTGTTGTGCCATGAAAAATATCATGTGCAAAAGTGAAGAATGTTGCAATATTTCTGTAGCTTGCAACACACACACACACACTGAGATATGATATATATATTATCCGAAACATGGCTGAAAAAGGCTGTAAAATCGGTGAAAAATGCTGGCGATAAATTTCAAAACTGAAATTTCGACCTCATTTTATTTCAAATAATATTTTAATACCTATTGAGGTATGTGAAAATCACAACAACCATGGTCATATCTCGTGTAACACCCTAGATATTAGGTGTGTAATATATAGGGGTGAACATATTGGCTGTAACGAGAAATCGGTCAAAATACAATACGTGTAATCTTTTGCAAATTCGGGATTGATTTTTTTGCTATAATGGATATTTATCTATCAAATAACAATCCCTGAAAGACATAACACGTGTAACACCCTGTAACACCCTAATATTTGAATGTGTGTGTCAGGGGTGTAACATACCCTCTGAAAATCACTTAACATTCACTTAGGTATTGAATGCAGTTTTGCTTAAAAATCTTTGCAAAAACATTATACTGCTTATTTTTTACCTGTATTAGGGTTACTGATATCAAGTAACACCCTAAACACTGTATTGAGTAACAGGGTCACTGTAACTATATATGCTCTAAAATGCCAGTTTTATTTCGTAAAACTTCGTTTTTTGGTATTATTATATCATGCTAAATCATCATAGACATGATAATACTATGGGCAACAACCCAAGAACTGTTAAGCAACAACCCTAAAACTGTATGAGCTACTTGCAAGCTATAAGCTATACGGTATTTAGGCAACTGACTGCCTATGTGTTCACACTTCCTCAAGGGGGAGAAGGTGGATAGGATTGCATACATATCCATTTCATATTCCGATCTGGTGATTTCTGATGGATTGCTTTTGACAAAACCACCATCCACAAGTAACGTTGAAATTTGTACAACGTTAAATCCTCCATCACTAATAAAGTGTAAACTCAGATGGGAAACTATATTCCAATGACTATAAGTTGACTCTTGCTCAGCATTTACATTCTCGAGTAAGTTTAGAATGCTGAACTATATACATAACATATAACCTGACACCATGCTTAATTGCATTTTCTGGATCAGAAGATAATAGTTATATAATGTATATATGTATATATATGTCCCACCTGATACACTTTGGCACTATAGCCGTACATAAGAGTGGGAAGGACAAGTGTATCGCTGTAAGACTGGATGATATAGTCCCAGTGCTGAAGGCAGAACGTGGCACCAGAATAACAGCTGATAACTGTTGGGAGACCACCATTCAAGACCTTCCGAGCATAACTTCCTTGTCCTGAGATGCAAGTGAATTGTTCATAATATATTGACATCACATAAAAGCATTCTGATAAAAACCCTATATATCCATGTGAGTTGTCATCACTACAAATGACATAGGTTTTGAATCGTCGAAATGAGTACAACTCCGATGTATTCATCAGTACAGAATAGCTGTTGCGACTATTCCTCCGGCTGAATTGCAATCATTCACAATCCCTGTACATTCCGGTGACAAAATATTGCACTGGACTGATCACTACATTGGCATAATCTGTGATATATAAGTCACCAGAGAGAGCATTGCAATCAGCACAATGCTATCTATACTCACAAAGATGAGTAACATATATTCTCAGATGTAATAAATAGAGGCACAATGTGACCTACGCTAAAATCGCGTATGCTCGGGCACTGTATTGTGACTTGCGCTAAGATCGTGTATGCATGGACACAACATGACTCGTGCCAATGACGTGGACATATTTTATGCCACGACATCACATCTGAAATCAATAAATCACTCAGAGAGAAGGTGTTGACATCAGTATAGCACCATTATACATATAGTCATGAGGATTTTAAAGAAGACATAGTCTCTCCGATATTGACAAACATGGTACATATATATATATATCCATGCTCTCTGATCATATATTTGATATCCCACAGCATACGATGATGGTAATAGCAAACCACTTCGCTGGAGGGTAGTGTTGTATTTTATACACACATGCATGGGCACTATATGACCCACGCTATGACGTGAATTCGGGCTGCATCCCGAGATGCACTGCTATCCAGCTTCATAGAAAGCTTCCACGTCATCACATAGAGGTCGGACCTCTGTTGTATTTGAACGGCGCTTGACAACCGCCTAGCAATACACTTCCTTGAGGGGGGAAGATGGTAAGCTAGAAATACAACTAAAAACTAAATAAATAATAAAGACAAATAATAAACAATTATGGTAAGCTAGAAATACAACTAAAAACTAAATAAATAATAAAGACAAATAATAAACAATTAAGTTGCATCATGTTTTTGTTTTGGTAAGCCTGACTATATACAGTCAAACCATGCAGAACTCCATGAAGTTGACACATACATCAGCCATGACATACATATGAGCTTGATTTTGAAGACCTAGACATTGTATACATCTGGTCTAGCATGTATCCAGACTAGAATTGTATATTGACACGGTGCAAGCACTATAGCCTCTGCCACCGATGATCATTGAAAAGGGCAACCATTCTTGATATTTCATACATATCATCTGATTGGATCATTAAAGGTGTCAAGATTACTCAATGCAATATGCAGGCCACGGCCTGAGTACAACACCTAGAAAGGTCAAAGCCACTGAGCTAACCAATGTAGCATAAATGCTAGCTGCCCTTGAAGGCTATACAATAAGCCTATTGCCCTTATGTCTTGACATGTATCCGTGTATTGGCATCTCCTTGAGGTAATTATACCTACTGAATGAGCCATACCAGCCATCTTGTCTTCATTGATCATTACATATCTGATCATATCGCCATTGAGCAATGCCTATTCTGTGAGATTATATATCACGAGGCATTTTATTAGTGCACATTAAACAATTGTAGTGCAACAAAGATCATCAGCTCTCCATCATACCAAAAGGTTGAATTGTTGTCAATTGATTTTTCGACACCATTTCTCAAAGGTCTATTCATCATAAAAGACAGAGTCTGTGCAATCATGGCTATTCAGCTTCCGACATAGCTGCATAGCTATTTAGCTTATGACCCAACCGTTGTTAAACAGCCTCCATGCTATATGGCTGAAAAATGGTAAGCAATCTCTTCGGTCATTCTTGGGCATAAAGCAATCAAGCACAGCCAATCCAGGATGTTTATCCCAAAATTCTCTTCGAATTATTCATATCTTCTATGTGTCATATGAAACAACCAATATACCACCCTATGATGAAAGTCATCTCCTTCAGTGGTGATTTTGCATAGTGACTTTCTTGCTGTTTATTTTCTTCTCATGCTACAGGTCTGCTGCATCCCTGTGTGATTCGTCCTCGATGAAAGAACAAGACATGTTGAAGCCAGTTTTGCTTTTGGATGAAGAAAGCTCAGAAGATGAAGTTACCAGCAAGTTTCGTAGCCGGTACAACGTTCCGGATGTAGCAGTAGCAAAGAGGCGCTTGCAGAATAAGAAAAACGCTGAGCGTGATGCCAAAAGACGTAAGAGACAATGTCCTCAGTGGATGTTGGATAGTCAATGGTAGCTCTAGCTAGAAAAGTACATTAGATTCAGATTCTGAACATTTAAGTGGGCTTCAATGCACTCAAATTTGTACTGAGTTGCAATTGTCCAAAGTTTTCACTCTGACATCATTACTTATTTGTGGAATAGCATATAATGGTACAAACCATCCACATAAGATTGACATCATACTTGTGGTTCATATCATTCTGGCACATAAGACACGCATGCTTCATTGAGGAATAATGACTCTCTGAAAGTTCATTCTGGAATGTTTAGAAATTTGTTGTCTCGACCATTAGGCCACAAAGTCTTGGGAAAAGCCAGACTACCGCAATCTGCAGCTGGATTCCAAGCGCAGTTCATCCTCATTCTAAAAAGTGACAAAAATTTTATAGTCATAAAACAAGTCACAACTCTATCGGATTGAAATGACACATTCATCATTCATACTTCTTATCATAACAAGTCTCTGAATAGTGTTGCCCATCAAAAATAAAATGGGCACCATTGAGATAAGTGATCATGTGCTGAAGAATATACACATATCACTAGGCAATTCCATGTTCTATTTATAATGAATGACATGTCAGCCATCCATCAACTACGAAAATACAACTCGTAGTAAGTTGTTGTCATTACGGACACTTCTTGATTGACTTTCCATTAGCTTCGATACCAAAGTTAACTTCGGTACCATCACTGATTTCTTTGTTCATCATGACAATCATTTTCCAGAACCATTGTCTAAGTTGGGTACACTATAGTGACCCTGAATTGACAAATGTATGTGGGCTGCAACCCAACGACTGCATTTGACATCATCTGGCATTTGCCACATTCAAAAACGTCAGGCATATTGCCAATATGACGTAGAGAGAATCAATGTTCAGATTAACATTGTTACCTCTAAAGCATTCGGTGAGTAATCTCAATCTGATTCTCTATCAAACCATTTTTTCACATAACATAATGATTGAATAACATCCTCCATCACCATCTGATTGGTTTGATACATCTCTTTTTGCGAGGGGGAGGAAGAGTATAGATTCATTCATTTTCATACAGCTACCACACCTTACATCATTGTGATTTTGCTTGGAAAATTAAAGATCTTATCAAAAGTTCCAGCATCTGTGTATAGCAGCCATAAAATTGATGACACGGTACATCATGCCGATTGAAACATCAAATGAAGTCTTATTTGACTTATTGACACATAAAGTTCATTATGAAAAAATCATAGATGCATATTTCTCCGGCTTATCATTTATATGATGGGCACTGACATAGGAGAACGATGGTTTTTCAAAGGTGAATAAGCTGTATTGTAAGCTTACGACCATCACTTTGACATCAACAGCCTGAGATGCTGATTGTCGAAATTCAAGAGTTGAAGGATTCGTTGAATCAACCTTGATACATGTGTTTTGATTCATAAATTGTTGATCCATGGTTTCTCCCCAAATCTAGAGAAGCTGGCACACAAGTTGTTGCCAATGTCTTAAGGAAAGCATCTGAGCAAAGGATTGCCAGTTGTGCCATCAGGCATTGAATTTCATGAATAGCAAAGCCGAGTGAGTAAATCCGCCACTCTAGCTATTTGCCGTCATTCCTTCCAGGTTCATGACAAGAGACAATTCATCAAAGTCATACACCAATGCATAAGTTACATGCATGGTTGCACAGTTTGTATCCGAATGCCATTCCATCAAGGTTAAGCATCTTGACAGTAACACTGGCCAACCAAAAGCCTTCCTGTCTTCGGATATCTTGAGCATTCTCATTTCCAGCTCCATTATGGACTAGGAAGCATCATGACTGTGCCTCGCCAGGACGCTAATCCTCAAAGCCGCACACTTGAGGCGAGCCTTATGAGACAGTGACCTGGCTTGTGGGGCTCAACCCCTTATCAAATCCTGAACACTTGTTAACACCTGGATAAATTTATCATGATGCAACTTAAGTGAGATTATAAGTTCCACATAATCATATTGTCTACGTATGCTGAAGGCATAACTGCCGCATATGATTACAATAGGTCGCAGCTTCTATAACATTGTGGCTTCTGAGTCAAAAGCTGATAGCCGATGACTTTTGCCAATTAATTGCCGACCAAATAATAATCAGGCCGTGGAAACATGTACCCAAGAGGTTTTCGTCCATCGGTCACATAAATATCAGGGCTGCATCCTAAGAACTGCAGGGCTGCATCCCAAGAACTGCAGGGCTGCATCCCAAAGACTGCGATGCACCTTCGGTGCAATGGGCTGCAACCCGAGAACTGCAGGGTTATATCCCTAACATTTTTATCCTGCATCAAATTGATATGACAGGAGCAGGAATTGATCCTTCCTTGCTAAGGTGTAGTGAGCCTTGTACAAATCATACCCTTACACAGATACGCATATGCGGGTACCAATATCTGTGAAAAACTGCTAATGCTACCTTTGCCAAGACCGTGGTTTGTCATCGGATTCTGTGGCCAGTCATCCGAGCTACCGGAGATATCGACTGAGGTAGACGGAGTTGTGATCCTAAGTTATGCTTGACAAACATAACTAAAGAAATTTCACATTAGTACGTGACGAATCCATTCTCACTCATCGCGATAGATGTTCGTCAAAGCGCGCGTACCGGACCAAATATTGAGGAGATGAGCAGACCGGGTAAAGGATTATAAGTCCAATCCCGTTAAGCAGGGCCACTCCGTTTGCATTAAAATAAGCCCCAAAAATCGGGCTCCCCATTGCCGCCTGTGAACCTCCATAGTAGCTTCAGGAGGGGAGGAAGGGTTGGGTGCACTATATATAACTGTGGAAACATGTACCCAAGGGTTTTCGTCGATCAGTCATATATATAAGGCCGAGAATCGTGCGATTATAAATCGTTAAATCGTGGGATCATCGTTCGCTAAAGCGACGACGGCTAGCGCAAATAATCCGTAACGTAGACTTCGGATGCTTTGAATCGTCTAGCACATACATGATAACGTGTGGATCAATCAGTAATCCAGCGTAGGATTGTATCGCGAAAACGCTCTTCATTGAACCTTGGAACGTCACTCAACGATACGATTTCCAGAAAGGTGGGCTACATCCTAAGAACTGTAAGGTGAGGGACTAAAGTGGACTCAGTTCCCCCCAATAACCTAAAAACACCATGAGGGACGCCTCAAATCGGTGTAAGAAGACTGGTACCAGCAAGAAGCGACAACAACAAAGACATCAAAGACATATACAAAGGTATGCCCGTTGTGAGGTCACAACTCTCTTAAGAGGGGAGATCTGTCAGGGTTATGACCGATGACATATGTGTCATACATGTCATACGTGTCATACCTGTCATACATGTCATGTCATGTCATGTCATGACAATGTCATATATTATTATGACAGTCGACAGTATGGTCGATCATGACTGTACAGGTCGAGTCGCGTCATACATTTATGACAGTCGTCAGTACGGTCGACGATGACTGTACATGTCGCCAGATGATTATGTCATATCATCAGGCATCCCTGTCATCGAGAGTTCGTATGATTGAACTCGAAGATGGCAAAGCAAAGATACATCTTGGAAACAAACCAAGAACCATCTTTAGCTTTCAGCATGCGCAGAACTCGCATGTGCAGCATGAACGAACTAGTCGTTACTACCATGCTGGTCGTTCAACCTACGTCTCGGGTTCACAACCCAATGGCGGTACCATCTAAGATGATGGGTGACGTAGGTATAAAAGTGAGGAAGCGTTGTGCTTCAGCAGATCCTCTTACAGAGACTGCACTCACAAACCCGCTCATCCGTTCACCTGCATTGCTGTCCAACTTTGCAGTGTTTCATTGTATATTGATAATATATTCACGGCGCTTGTATCTACAGCCGTATCAATGCGAGTATCAATGGCTAATTCGACCAGCCGATACGGTTAGTTCACCCAATGCTCTCGGGTTCACAACCCGATGGTGGTAACGCTTATGAAGCGTGAGGGCATTGAGGTATACGAGGAGCATTGCGCTCAAGCAGACACTTCTGGACACCAGAGCGCTGCACTCATCTCCCACCAAGTATCATCGCGTGTTGCTACAGTTCAATAGCAGCCGCGTAGTCTTTAAGGTTGATATCCAACCTTGACAGTGGTTATTCTCCGCTCAGGCAAAGAACGAGGACATAAGAGTGTGTGCAGCAGACGATATATTGTATATAGATTTGTATACTGTGTGTGTGACAGGTTTCGCGCATACATATCGGCGACAGAGCTCGCACATATACTAATATATCGAATATCTACAAGCGTATAACAACATTCGCTGCAACATCGTCAGCAAACGGAGTGCGCAATAAATCATCAGCGCGAACACATTCGCAACTAACATCATTCGCAGCAATATCATCAGCAAATAAACAGCGACAAGGTGTGCGCACAGCGTACGGATCGCACATGCATGCTGTCAACATTTCGCAGGGTCGGTATGGTATGCGAGATACGGACGCGCGAACGAAAAATGATCGTCGGTATGTATGATTCACATCAACTGCGACAGGACGCACGAAATTTCGTTATCCGCGCGATCGCATTCATACCATGCGACATACACCGGCGACAGCGACATACTGAATGAAATAAATTGGCGACAGCGATGTTCGCTAATAATCCGCACGAATCGTTCAGTGCAGCGCACACATATGATAATTTCGCTATTCGCTAATAATCCGCACGAATCGATGATCTTAGCTCGTCAGTGCGATGCGCACCTGCTATGATTTCATCTTATGCAGGGGACGCACGATTTGAGGGCGCATGATCCGTGATGCATCTACATGCAGCGCGACATACAATATGTGTTACGCGCGTACATAGCATGCAATCACGATGTTCGTTCAATACTCGCAGATGTACATACAATATTTGCAGTCGGACGTACAATTTTACATCAGATGAACATTGATGCCGCGCAGTGATATGTGTATTATACCAATCATCAGTATACACACATATGTTGTACAATAATAGTGTGCAATGTCATCATCATTTCACACACTTACTATGGTATACACCATGCAGCACAATTCCACTATTATAATACATGCTGACAGTGAGTGACAAGTTAATACACTTATGCCACTAATCACAAGTCATCATTTCTATCACATACTGCAACTTGCCATTATACTGTAACTTGTGCACCATTCACACTGTTATAATAATCAGTTTGGTCACAAATACTTGGCATACATGCACACATATGCATATCCAACTTGATCACGATAACAGTTGGCATAGATATGCATATACCAACAGTGTAACATGGAAGTATTGCAAGATTAAAAAGTAAGGACTTATCTTGAAATCACCATTTAGTTTTAGTTGATCGATTTGGTGACTGTCTGTCCGCGCCTAACCGACCATAGATTTGTACCCTATGGAATCGGGGGTTGATCCGACAATACAACTGTGCTATACGCTCAACTGGTTTTGATCGTCCAACCCGTTGGCCGCGTAATCTTGGAGCGTGGTGATTTGAATGATGGCCACGCCGCCCGTGTGCACTCCCAAAATCCTGGACCGCCGGATAGTGTTCTGCATGTCGGTCTCCATAGCCAGCAGAGTGGCGTTGCGCGTGCCCTCGGAATGCAGCAAATCCAAACGCTGCAGGTCGTAGTACGCGATGGACGCGTTCACCACGACGTCGTAAAGATTGGAGACGTATGCACAATCGATAGTTAGACATTGCAATCCGATAATCGGCGATAAATACGATATATCGATAGTATCGGTTATCGGAAATATCGATATAGAGCCTTGTGGCACACCGGCACACGCGGACCGGCTATGTCATGGGAACACTGACTTTCACCCCCCATAAGGGGGGAGGTCTGTGGTGCCCTGTGTCACCCCTCGCCTGCTCGGATGTCACTTGCAGTGCCTGCTGTTTGCTCCGCTCGTGTGTCAGCGGTCCGTCCGCCAACCCGTTTATCGCCCAGTTTAATATGACTTTAGCCGAACCGAAACCCTACCTCACTGCCTTGACATTTTCCAGTGTAAGCATATATATTCTATATTATCTGCTTTCACATTACTATGACTGCAAGTGACAGACCGGCCGAGGGGTGACACAGGGCATCACAGACCCCCCCTTATCGTGGGGGGAGAAAGTCAGTGTTCCCATGAACCATCGCTCATCGTTCATCGGTAGCAGCAGCAGCATCGAGCATGCAGCATCACAAGGATGCGCTTTGGATTTTCGGTTGGCGGTGGCGTGCGGCGCAGTTTTTGTCAGCGTGGTGGCGCGCCACGGCGCTGGCGTGGCGCCTGAATTTTTGGGGTGCCGCCAACGTTGGCGTGGCGTGATGAGAAGTGAGATTCTCTGGCTGGTGGGGGATATATATATATAGTCAGATATATATCTATCACAGAACGTGCAGTCAGTGAACACTCGCTTTCGGAATACTAAGATAATAACATAAAAGGCTTAGAGAGTTTTATGCTTCTGTGTGTTCCGAGCTACCGATGACTGATGCTGCGTGTGACACTCCTCTCCGAAGGGGGACAACAAGAGACAGGCCCCCCACCTTATAGTGAGGGGGGTAAGTCAGTCTCTCCGTGACACCACCTCCTCCAGAAGGAGAGAGGTGGAAACAGAAAGCAGTGTCACAAAGGCCTGCCGGCCATCCTACATCATGAACCCTAAGGAGCCCTTTACAATTCATGCTGCTAAGATTGAAGCGGAGCAGGACTACACAGTACTGTCTACGGAATTAGCGCGTGAGCCCCGGAATCCACACGGGGCTCTCAGCAAAAGCTGGCCAATCTTCATCGTCTTCGTCGATCTCGTCGTAGCCCGCAATCACGGCGAGGCTGGGGTTGAAGGGCTCATCGTCGTCCGTAGACAGCGAATCAAGCGGCTCCACCTCGGCGGGCTGGTCCAGAGGGTCAGGAAGGGCGGCGGCCAAATCATGCGGCAGCTGAAACGTGAAAGCCGACGCCGGCTGCTGCGGATTAGCCGCCGCTGCCGGTGCACGATGCTGAGGGTCGGGCCGCGGCGGAGGGTCGCAAGCCGAAGGCAAGGCACGGCCGTCCGAAAACGCGGCCTTGCACACGTAGGGGCATAGCCCCTTGCTGGCCTCGTGCACGTCGGTCAGCCCCCACATCCTGAAACAGACCAGGCACGGGTGGCCTTGTCCCTGCCAATTACGGTAGGGGCCAGGGCCCGAAGCCCAATCACCAACAGCAGGGTGCACAGTCTTGGGGCGGAAGGAGTAAGCCTTCGCACCACCAGACTTGCTCAACCCAGCACCACCAGAGTCAGGCACGCTAGGGGTCGGGAATCGAGCGAGCCTGCTGACGCCGTCGCGCTGCCAAACGCGGCGGACGCGAAGGGCGACGGTGTCGAAGGAGGGGGTGTAGTCGTTGGTGTAGAGGTCCTCAATGATGCTCTATCTGGTACAGGGGGACCTCGTAGGGGGACTCGTCAGCGGACTTCTCAAGCACCACGAGGAACGTCTCGACGTGGGCGGAGTCGGAGAAGTCAGTGTGGTACTGGCGGTGTTTGTCCGCCAAATTACGGAACTTGTCGATGACGTGTTGTGGGTCCTCGCGCTCATCCACGCGCAAGGACCGCATGCTCTCCATGTAGGCGCCCTTGTCGGATCGGTGAATGCCCTCCACCTCGAAGTGAAGACGAAGGAGGAGAGCGCGTCCGTCAAAGGGATAACGTTTGGCGGCGGTGTGGTAGATGGCAAGGGCTCCTCCACGAAGCAAGACGGATAACATCGTGAAGACCATGTAGTTGACGTCGTAGTGATAAGAGACGTAGGCCAACTCGAGGTCGAAGATCTTGGCGGTCTCGACGGAATTGACGGAGTCGAGGACGGCGATCATGGCCGAACGCAGTGCGAGGAAATCCTCCCGCGCACCACTACCCTCCAAAGTGACTCCAGAGGCCTTGGGTTGGTAACCACGCGCCTTGAGGATGTCGATCACATTGTCGGCGTAGTCAAAGGTCTTGGTGAGAGCGTCGGACAACACCCCACGCGTAGAAGCGCGGTATGGGGTGTTGCGGAGAGCGGTAGAATTCTCGAGGAAGTCCATGGGTCGAATCTCGCGATGGGTAGGCTTCTCTCGTACAAACCCATCGTTTGTGCTCAAAATTGGGTCTTCCACGACCGCAGGTTCAGCGAGAGGGGGCGTGGCACCACCGGACACCGAACGCGTAGAAGTCGCGGGCGAAGATGGCTTCGGGGTGAGCAAACCCCTAAGTACTCCGCGTGGTTTGGTTGATGAAGTAGACATGTTTGTAGTGGTGAATTGGTCGTTAATAAGGAAACGAATCTGTGGTGTAAACTTGTCTGTCGCGAGAAAAAATTGCTGGACTTCGGGTTTAGGCTTAGTTATTATGGGCTCTGACTAGCCCCTAGCCTGACCCTGCTTCCGTATCGTGTCCGTGACATCCTAGCACTGTACTGTACGGTAGTACAGTGCAGTAGTACAGTCATTGTTTCATTGTCTGGGTTTCCGAGAGCATAAAGCCTCGGCCAGACACTAGTTATGTGATTATCAGCTTGATTCTCAGCGAGCTTAGCCGGACAGCGGATCTGTCTTTCTCGCAGGTTATGGCCCGCACCGGCTTTCCGGTGGTTCTGATGATGGCGCAGCGCCTTGCTGTTGCCATGTTCGGCTAAGTAGGACGTAGGAGGGGCTGAGCGCCCACTTGGGCGGTGGTGTGTTATTCCCGCAGTACTGTATGGCCTTTTAGCTTGGCAGTGATGGCGGCACGCGTTGTGCTCGCCTTCGCTGCGCAGGAGATCAGCAGTTGGTGACGGATTATTTTTTACAACAGTATCGTCGCAAGGAGGGTTAATTTGTTTCGTGCGCCACTGGCTCTGGCGAGGTCGTTCCACGCGAGACTTGTTTTGGCCGCTCTCATTCCGCTCACGACCTGTGATCTTCGTTCTGCAGTTCTTATTCTGCTGAGACTTCTACAAGTTGTCTGGCCGCTGTGGGAAATCTTGTGCCACCACCCTCGCTTGCTCAGCTCTTCCATTGTCTTTACATCATGGTTACCACAGCGAATAGAATGACGCGGTCTCGCGTCCGTAGATTAGAGACAATTTTTGATGATGTGGGTGCACAGCACTCAGCGACACCACAGACACCGCAGCTGCCAGCTCCGACCACCGCAGCTGCGAGAGAAAATCTTGAGAAATGTCAGCAGCTGGCTCGAGAAAATTTTGACAGGAAGGTCGCCAAGATCGTTGCCACGAAAATTCTCGGAGACAAATCGGACCGCTTCGCTGGAACGGAGACAGATGCAGTCGACATTTTTTCACAAATCATGCATGAGTTGCGCGCACAGTTCCTGCTCCAGTCGCAGGCGTTTGCTCCCCTCTTTGACCTGGCTGACGTGGCTGTTGAGGCTAGGCATGAGGCCAATGAATTGCTGCTTTCGGCTCTGACGTTTCTGGCTCGCCCTGGCTCGCCTGCTCGTGACTGGCTTGAGGCCTCTGGGTCTAACGTTCCTGGAGATGGCAAGCGTGCTGCCCTAGAGGTGGTACGCATGCTCCAGGAACGCTCAGAGCCCTTTGACTCTTTTGAGTCGCTGCTGGCGGTTCGCATCCCCAGCAGCGGAGATCCTGACCGTGGCATCCGTGAGTTCAATGGCCTGTTGCGGGACGTTCAGCGTTCCCACAACTTGCCAGAGGACGCGGTAAAGCGGCAGTTTCTCAAGGCTCTCGGCAATTCGGCTTTGTACCGTGATTTGGCTAACTCTCTGGCTCGTGCTGACCAGCGGCAGGGCGTGTCTCTCTTGACTATTCAGGCTCGTGTGCGGGAGCAGTTCCGCCACGGCCTGAAAGTCTCTGACACCCGTGTCTCTGCTCTGTCATTCGGCGATGGCGCATCTGACCTGGCTGCGGCGTTGTCCAGTCTGCAGAAGCAGCTGGAGCGCATGCAGCAGGACATTCGTGACCTAAAGCGGCAGAAGCGGGAAGGGGCACCGCCTGCGGGCAAGCACCTTACCCGCTCTGTTGCTAAGCATCATCGTGCTGGTGTTAAGCCACTTGGCACCGCTCCTCCTGTCTCATTTGACAAGAAGAGTGGTGCCTTCGTGCCCCACTGCAGAAATGCGGAGTGTGCACAACGTGGTTTGAAGCACTGGCATGCTGAATGCCCCAACGGCGGTCCTCACTCTGCCCACTATTGTGGTGCAGTTGAGGACTATGAGACTGACTGCCTGGCTGTTCGTTTCCAGCGTTTCTATGACGCTGGGGATGAACATGCCTTCGAGTCGCTCTGCACGATGGAGGGTCGCCCAGAGGTGGTCGAGCTGTCGGCACATTCTTTTGTGACGGCTGAGCCCACATCTCTGCGGCACTTTCAGGATGCGGCGGCTTCCGCTCAGGATGCGGCGGCTGACGATGACGGCATGGCTCAGTTTGGTCTGGCCACATTCCACTCGGATGCACGGGGCTCGATTCCGCCACCGCCTGCGGTTCGGCATCCCTCTGCACTCGTGGCTGGTGGTGTGCCTGCGGCTCATGACCCGCCAGTGGTTGTCCCTGGCTCTCTCGGCTTGCCTGGCTCTGTCCCGTCACTCCAGCTTGGCGACTCTGCACCGGCTCCGCTGTTTGCTGGCATGAGGATTGAGGCTTCTGACATTGGCTCTGAAGTCTCTGACAATGACCAAGGCTCTGACAATGACTCTGACGGCGGGCAGCAAGTGGCTTTTGGCTCCTTCGGCACTCTTGAGCATGACTCTGACAGGGGAGCATCGCCAGTAGCAGCCCCGGTGTACCGTCCGCGGACTCCGCCGAGTTTTCTCCGATGTGCTTTAATGTCTTCAGTGCTTTGTTGTTCTCTGCTGGCCAGCGCTACGGCATCTGTGGTTGCCGTGGGCGGTGGTGACAGGGGCCTGGTTGAGCCCGGAGCCACCGCCCGTCGGTCTACTGGGGATCTCTTTACTTCAGGTCCGCCGCTTGGTTCTCTGGACATCCGTGATTGGCCGCCAGATGATGGAGTTCTTCTGTCTTCTTTCTCAATGCTCACACCGCCGTGGGATTCTGCTTATTTTTATTCTTCGGTGGTGTTGGAAGGCTTACATTTTTCTGTCACTTTACTTTCTGCTACGGATCCACCTTGCCCGCTTGGGTCTGGTGGTGCTCAATCTACGACAGACAGCTTGCAATTCACTTCGGGAATCTTCTGTGCTTGTATCCCAACCGCTGAACTCAGCTCTGCTGACCAGCTTCAAAGTGGCTGAGTTTCTTATCAATTATCCTGGCAGCTTGATTAGCTTTAGCCCAGTAGTGGGATGACCGGGTCAAGACCCCGGCACCCAGCTAGCAGTGATCGGTTTCCACCGAAGTGAATGTTAGGTGTTTGTTTATTATAATAATAATAATAATAAAACATTTACGCTAGCAAAGGGGACAAAGTCCTGAGAGTGCGGTATCCCTGCAAAGCAGGCTAGTGAAAACACCAGGGGCTACTCCCTCTGCTATAGCGCGCCCACAAAGGGGCTCAACCCACTTTTCAGCAGGGTGACATCTAGAGAAAAAGCTAAGTGCTAGGCAAAAAACTCTAGAAGATGGAGAAGCAGCCATGGCCGGGTGAGTGGAGGGGTGGCTGAATCTGGGCGGTGGGGAGAGAAGTCGGAGAATTAAGGGGGTTTTTGGAGACGTTGAGGAAGGGGGTCGTGGTGGGCGGGGAGAGGGGTGGCGGGGGAGGGGAGGGGGGGACGGCCCCTCCCCTTGGGGACACGGCACCATCTTTTATTGCAAATTTTTGAGAATTATTGCAGGAGGGTTTGAAGAAAGTCGTTTGATTGTTGCACAGCTTCTGTTTCTGTCATGGCTTCACTGCTCGAGATGTCAACTTATTATCTCGTGGCTGTATATCCTGTACCCGCTTTGCTAGGTAGTCACACCCACGGGTGGTGTGCTGGACTTCGGGTTTAGGCTTAGTTATTATGGGCTCTGACTAGCCCCTAGCCTGACCCTGCTTCCGTATCGTGTCCGTGACATCCTAGCACTGTAATGTACAGTAGTACAATACAGTAGTACAGTCTTGTTTCACTGTCTGGGTTTCCGAGAGCATAAAGCCTCGGCCAGACACTGTTTATGTGATTATCAGTTTGATTCTCAGCGAGCTTAGCCGGACAGCGGATCTGTCTTTCTCGCAAAAATCACGACGTGGTGAAGTCCGTGAAGACGTGGTAGTCGATAAGGTGACGAGTCTGTGGGGTGACCGGTACGTTCGGCGAGACGGAAATTAGCAACCCCAAAAAGAAAATGCCACCAAAAGAGGTGGTGACCCGTAACCTGATGAGAAGTGAGATTCTCTGGCTGGTGGGGGATATATATATATATAGTCAGATATATCGCGTATCTATCACAGAACGTGCAGTCAGTGAACACTCGCTTTCGGAATACTAAGATAATAACATAAAAGGCTTAGAGAGTTTTATGCTTCTGTGTGTTCCGAGCTACCGATGACTGATGCTGCGTGTGACACTCCTCTCCGAAGGGGGACAACAAGAGACACCTTATAGTGAGGGGGGTAAGTCAGTCTCTCCGTGATGGCGCCTAGATTCGTAAACGTTTGGGGGCCCCTTGGCGAGATAGAGGGGTCGTGGGGAGAGTTTGGAGGGAGGGGCAGCCCCCCTTCCGTCCGTAATAGACCCCCTTCTACCCTGAAAATGCCTTCGTTGATGTCTCGTGGGGCGTGACAAGCGAAGGGTGGCCCGTGGCGATGGCGTGGGGCTGGCGTGGCGAACTAGCCAGCGCCGCTCTCAAAATGGGTCAGGCGCGCCAGATATGGCGCGCCGGCGCGTTCAAAGCGCATCCTTGCAGCATCGGCATGACGATGAGTCTATCTATGCCTAGATGAGGCATACTGTAGGCATCTGCGCATCTCTACTGTGTCACCCTATCCTCAAGTCAATCCTAATTCCTGAACTTCCTGTGTCACAGGGAGAGTGACATGACCCTCGACTGTTCTGTGGCAAATTTATAATTGCGGTTTCAGGTTTGCGGATATGAAAAATCTGTGGGCAGACGATCTCGATGAGTCAAAAAGAGAAACCACTCGACCGCGGGCTGACCTATACGGTGCCTGGCAGCAGAAGCTCCGAGCTTACCAGCGGTTAAGATTGAATATGTCCACTGGTATAAATATTTATCACTCCACGTCAAATATTCATTTCACGAAATGTGGTGCTTCAGCGGATCACAATCTGAATGTGCAAAATCCGATGTGGATTCCGATCTGGCACATATTATGGTGTAAAAAATGATATTGAAATTTATGTTCATATTTTACTTGGCATATTCTTGGTGAATAGACCCAATTGACTATCACGTGGCAATCCCTTTTCGAATCGGGTGCGTATTAACCTGCCCTTGGAAGTCGCCGTGGCATGGTCGCTTGTCGGTTATCAGCGAGTTTAGGATGCACTACAGTACCCGTGTTCAAGACCATACCTCATTAACAACTTTGCTATTGCATTTCATCACACACATTGTGTATATTTACAAGGGGGGAAATATCAAACTTCAAGTGAATAAGTGGCATGGATATGAAGAGGTCCCCAAGTGAACTCGCGTTAGCGACCCCAGCTCCAGCCAAGAAGCAGGCACCCTCTCACCAGTGTAGCTTGCTGGCCCGGAACATGGAAGCGCCCAGCGGGCCTTACAAGTTCAAAACCAAGATCGTGTGCACCCTGGGACCTTCCTGCCGGACAGTCGATATTTTGAAGGATTTGCTGCGGTCTGGAATGAACATTGCTCGTTTCAACTTCTCACATGGCTCACACGAGGTGCCCCCTTTGACCATAGCAAATCTTAAGGCTGAAAGTTGTTTTAGGCGTGAGCTTCAGTTAATAGAGTGCAACCGGTAAAGTTGCAGGTTGATGCTACTATTAAACTTATCGTGTACCATATGTGAACGTAGTGAGAGGTCTGATGCCTCGTGAACAAGCAAGCTGCGACAGAGACCGCCAAGGGGGGGCTATGACTAAACGTGTTTGGCATAACATTTTCATAGTTTCAAAGAACTTTTTGCAAGATTACACATTGGTGGAAAAGTGTCGAGCCAATTTTTTCGCGGTGATTTTTTGGCGACTCCTATCTGAGTTGTGATGTAAATGTTCTCGTGTCACATGCAGTATCACCAAGAGACTCTCGACATGCTTCGTGAAGCGTCTGCGGCGTCCAAGATTCCCTGCGCCGTGCTGTTGGATACCAAAGGCCCTGAGATTCGGACTGGCATGCTTACTGATGGAAAGCCGATCATGCTCGAGAGAAATAGAGAAATAACCTTGACCACGGACTACGCAACGGTGCGCATACGTTCATTGTTTGATCGCATGTTGAGTTCAGTTGCGGCGACGATGCGATCTCAGCTTGCTAAGACCTTTTATTATGGGTACAGGTTGGGAATGAAAACCTGATCGCTTGCAGTTATGCCAATCTCGCGCGCGATGTTGCACCAGGGAGCATGATTCTGGCGGCTGACGGAAGCATCACTCTCAAAGTTGTCTCTACCGATGTCGCCAACGGTACAGTGGTTTGTAGGTATGTTCTCTCTCCTTACTCTTTACCTCCATAGTTCTATTAGATCGCCAAGTCGTAAATTTTCGTTTTTCTAAGAGAGTGTATGAAAGAGTTGTGTGCGGGCAAGCTCAGGTGCGAGAACAATGCCAAGCTCGGTGAACGAAAGAATATGAATCTCCCTGGTGTTATCGTAGACCTCCCCACCATCACCGAAAAGGACACTGAGGTATAATGACTATGCCTTCCAGTGCTTCTTGATATCACTACTGCGGTGTGTACCCTTGACTTGAGAGACCTGTCGACAAAGCCTCACAACTGTATTCAGCTGGTCAAATACACTCCGTATCGAATATTCAACGTGAAACTGTACTTTTGGTGGCCTTCAGGATATTCTGCAATGGGGTGTGAAGAACAAAGTCGACTTCATCGCGGCCTCGTTTGTTCGCAAAGGCTCAGACCTGACCAATATCAGAAAGGTTCTTGGACCTGCGGGCAAGGATATTCACCTCATTTCTAAGGTCATTTTCCAACTGCTTTTGCAGCAAGCTCCACGTGCCTGCCTGCGTTTGAGTTCTGAATGGTTTCGCAACAAAGTTGGCTTTTCCTTCAGGAGGTGTATTTTCATGTTTCAGATTGAGAACGAAGAGGGGCTTGACAACTTCGAGGCCATCTTGGAAAACTCGGACGGTATCATGGTTGCTCGAGGAGACCTCGGAATGGAAATTCCCATGGAAAAGGTTTGTCACGGAAAGGCTTGCTTTGCTATTGTATTGATGTGCAGTTTACAGGTCGCTATGTTTACTTCACTTCCAGTTTCTCTGTCCCTGCCCTTACTTTCCTGTATATCTATCAAGTGCTTCAAGGGCAGTGTTGCGCTGTTGCAGATTTTCATGGTTCAGAAACGCATGATCAACTTGTGTAACTTGGCCGGAAAGCCTGTTATTACAGCAACGCAGATGTTGGAGTCCATGACCGCAAATCCCCGCCCAACACGTGCAGAGGCGACAGACGTGGCTAATGCTGTCCTTGATGGCACTGACGCTGTCATGCTCAGCGGGGAAACTGCGGCTGGGCCCTACCCCGTCGAAGCCGTCAAGATTATGTCTTCGATCTGCGAAGAGGCTGAATCATATTTGGACTACAGCGCCCTTTTCCAGCAGATCATGAACAAACAAATGGTTCCCATGACTACCATAGAGTCTTTGGCTTCGTCTGCGGTTCGGGCCTCCGAAAAGGTTGATGCCAAACTGCTGATCGTTCTGAGCAGGAGTGGGCGAACAGCCAAACTCGTGGCGAAATACCGTCCTTCTATGCCCGTTCTCATGGTTGCCATTCCTGAAGACGGCTCCGAACAAGCCCTGGTAAGTGACAGAGCTATTTTGTGAAGTTCTTAGTACTTGGAGTTTTCTCTTCTTTTTTGTCGGATCTTAAATGTCGAGTGTGAAAGCAGAATAAAACGTCGTTTTCTCATGGGAGTCGCACATACAGGACCTATTTATCACTGTGTATTTTCTTCACATTGAACACCGAAACAACTGTGCACCAAATATTTTAGGTAGAGATTGTTCCTGACGAGTCTTAATTGGCAAATGTGCTTTTACCTTTGCAGGAGAAGTCAAAGAAGGTAATTGCTCAGTGCCTTTGTGCGCGAGGCATCATTCCGATACTTGCAGAGAACCTTGAAGGTGAGGGCCGATTGAGGAGACAAATGATGGCGGCTACTGATTATGCCAGAAAGAACGGTTTAGTCCATCCTGGAAACAAGATCGTGGGTATTCATAAGGTCGATGCAGATGCTATCATGCGCATCGTGGACATCCCCATTGCTTAATGGACTGCTTGGAATAACTTGTGTCTGTGAATATTGGCCCTCCAGACTAATGGCGAAAACATTCGATTTGATGTACACGTTAATTATGCTATCTTGTTTGCATAGATAAGTACATGTGATTTTCGACGGTCGAGAGATTGCATAACTAGATGGTCTGAGCTCAGAATGAGAGTATGCAAACGTCAAAGGCAGTTGCATTATGCACGTCATGATGAAGCTGGTTGCATATGCAAAAGGAAACAGGACTCGTGACAGCGTGATTTTGAAAATTCAAATGGAATTAGCACGTCCTCTCATCTCTGCATTACGCATGTCATGATGAAGCTGGCTGCATATGCCAAAGGAAACCCGACTCACGAAAACTACGAACGTGTGAGTCAAATGAAATTAAGGCATCACCTCTACTACCATACGTCCGATGGGATGACAGCCTGCAGCCAACATCCTGGTAGATACCGTATCGCTTGGACTTAATTGGTTGTCATATTACGCGGGCAAAGCCTAAGCTTACATATGCCAAAGGGAACAGGAATCGCGAAAGATTGAGTGTCAGATGAAATTGGCACAGCGTTCACCTCTACTGTCGTCCGACCGGTGCCCTTGGATGACAGCCTGCAACCGACATCCTGGCAGATACCGTAGCGCTTGGACTTAATTAGGTCGCCATGTCATGCGGGCAAAGCCTAAGCCAAAATTTCGAAACACTACCGCGATGAACGAAGATTGAAATCATGTGGATGACTTAGCTAGCGGATCACATACTCGCAAATTGTCACTTTGATGGCTACGGGACGGCACTATCCAACAGTGCATTTGCTCTGTTCAATGGGTACTGAGACATACCATCAGATATCCTAATGGACACCCTGACACATTGACACAAATCATATAGGGGCAGTAGGAACACATATAGGGACACTTTGACAAAATCATATAGGGACAGTGGGGACACGAATGGGGACACTTTGACACATATAGGGGCAGTGGGGACACATATTGTGCTAGGAGGCGAGCA
>LGRX02012606.1:0-24152 GCA_001247695.2 Cymbomonas tetramitiformis
CTGCTGCTGCTGCTGGTGCTGACGCTGCAGATGGGCAGACAGCACGGTACAGACATGCGAGTATGCCATGCATAGTTGCAGCCAAGGCCATTTAGGTGACACCCTCTTAGGATGCAGCACTCGGGTGAAGTTGAGCAACCTTGTGGTGAGGTCATCAACATGAAGAGCCATCCAGCTGTCCCGAATGCCGCCAGGGGCGAAGAGTCTGACAACTAGATGGAGGGCCTCTACTGGACTCTGGTGGACCTGATTTGCCCCACGCAGGGCATGTCCTATGGCCTCATCCACGTTTCCACCGACTTGATGGACACACGGGTCCTCCTCTGTCTGAGTGGCGGCATCCTGTGTTCGCGTTGTGGCACGCGCCCCCTGCCGCGCGCCTGCCAGCTTCTGGTTCTGCGCTAGCTTCTGGTTCTGCGCTGGAGTTTCTACTGCAATGCTGGGCCTGCTGCTGGTCCTGCTGCTGGCGCTGTGCCTGCTGCTGTTCCTGCTGCTGCCGGCTGCCAGCAGCCCGTGCCTGCTGTCCCCTCTCGACTGCTACACCATCCCCCATGTCCCGGAGGTACCTCCCGCTTAGCATTGCCACACGGTTAGGCTGCATACAGGGCCAGCTGGTTGGGGCATACAGGGCAAGCTTGGGACATGCATCCCCCGGGGCATGGGGCATACATGGCATGCTTGGGGAATTTCAGCTCATATATAGGCACATATACAGGCTGCATTTCAGCTGATATATAGCCTCATATATAGGCTGAATTGCAGCTCATATATAGGCTGAATTTCAGCTCATATATAGGCTGAATTTCAGGTGATATATATGGCTACTGCCCCGCAGTCCTTGTGGTAGGACCAAATCGACGATTTGGTCGTACCACGAGGACCATTGTTCCGATAATTTGATTGGCCATCTCCCGTGATTTGTGGTGTCTAACCAATGAAAGGTGGTATATATAGGTCATTTTATTTAAATTTATTAGCTGAAATGCAGCCTATATGGCTACTACCCAAATGCATGGTCCTACCACAAGGACCAATGGGCAAATGCGGTTTGGATCACTAAATCGACTATTTGAGGCACAGGCAACATTTGCACATGATATTTATGAGTTAAATGAATTTTATTTCTTATAGCGGCGGCCCCCATGAGACTTTAGGTGTGTGGTTGAACGACACGCTTTAGGGGTGTAATTTCACCAAAAGCTTGAAGAAAATGGTGGTCCTACCACAAGGACCACCGTTATTTTGAGTATTAGGAGTCACATGGGGGGCTCACGGTGATGCTCATGGTTATACATCTTGAGTTTATGACCAAATAAGATAACGGAATCGGTTACTTCGCACCCTCATCATCATTCCCGCTCTATTTCAGCATGGCGCATGTTCAACACAATGCAAATTCCGAATTTAGTGAATTTCGGACTTTAGAAATTGACAGTCATCCATTCTAAAATGTACACGCCAGTCGGAAAATAAGATATTTGGATGATGTTAGACTTTCAGAAATTCGCGATACATATATACTTGAAGAATTAATGTGCCGCACACACCAACCTTGCGATATATGCCCTCTAGCAAGCAATTATAATGGCTGGCTGGTCAGCTCGCGTGACCACTGTTTTAGGGGGGAAACCAACGAGCCAATATATTAGAGGGGAAGCCAACGAGCCAACGAGCCAATATATGCATTCCAACCGGGCCTACCGCCCAAATATGATTGGGACATATGTATAGGTTCAATTTGATGGTATCCGCGCAGGTGTAGTGTTGCTTGATATATGATTGGTAGAAAATTATTAAAGAAGAGTCACTAATTTGCCACATTTTGAATGTTCCAAAAATCCGTTTTGAAAAGTTTGAGTGTAGAGGTTTGAAATGCGTTCGTCATGGATATATGCCAGGATGGATATAGGCAAAACCAGCGTTCAAATAAATTAATTTAGGACCTATATATACCACCTTTCATTGGTTAGACACCGCAAATCACGGGAGATGGCCAATTAAATTATCGGAACAATGGTCCTCGTGGTAGGACCAAATCGTCGATTTGGTCCTACCACAAGGACTGCGGGGTAGTAGCCAAACAAGAACGAAAGCACAGGCATTCTCGATTTCGTAGTGACGCACTTCGCTAGCTAGTCGCGCAAGGCGGGGCGGGTATGATCAGAATTCGCGCTAAAAAGACAGGGAAGCAACGTGAAAACACGAACTAATTACCATTTTGTAGGAGTCTCCACTCTTGCTTATCTCTTCTTTACGGTTTCGGACTTATTCTATCTACTCTTACTAAAGGACCGCACGAGGTATGATTACGCTTGGTCAACTAAAAGACTTCGGTTTCGTAAATCTTATTAGTTATGCTTTTGCTTTCAAGTGCATGCTTTCAATACACAATATACAGCAGTTACGGCTCTTTACTTTTATGTTACACTTTTCAGTTCAGTTCTCATCTCCGAAACGGGTTACACTTAGAGTTCTTATACATTCAGGAACTCTTTCCATAACTCAACTGTACTGAGTACTCCGTACAACAGGCTAGGCACCTCACATCAACATCATTCTAATCGGTCCTACTGTACTCCGTACTGAGTACTCTTGCGTTTTATACTTAGCCGTTTTTCTTGCTCTTGTGCTTGCCTCCTAGCACAATTAGTGGCAGTGCGGCATGATGACTGCACAAGAATATAGCAGCATCTGCATTTCGTCGCGAGCTCATGGCATTTAAGGGGTACGGTACCTTTTAAACTAATGTTTTGGGAATGGGAGTATTATGCCATTGATGAATTCAGTTTGAATTCAGTTTGAACTTAAATTTGTGCGAATAAAACGGAATTTGCAAAAAAAATTAATGCGTGTACATGTAATGCTGATTGTGTGGATGGGAGTTTAATGAGATAAATCATGTGTGATAACAATGAAATATCAATATCCTGTTTGTGTGGCATGCAACAGGTGTGCTCGTATTACACGAGTGACATGATATGATATCGAGATGCGCTGTCATGGATTCGCGCTCGTGCCCGTTATCGTTGGCGTTGATTCTGCATAGGCCAAGGGGTCGTCGGACGACGTCGACATAGTCACCGGCACTGATCAACTTGGTATTGATTTGGGTTGGGCAATAATGGAAACTTATCCGACGATGGTCAACTACGTATTGATTTTTGTCGGGCAATAATGGAAACTCAACGAACCAACGATGATCAATAGTAAGCCATCCGAATGGATCAACAATGGAATATTGCATACAGGAGTTTATCGGCATACATCGCAGCTATAGCGACTTCAGGCATCATTTCGCCTTGAAGACTATGTTACTCACACGCGTCCAAGTTTATGCATCGCTTTAAAATGTATTCCGAGTATTTCATCTCTTATACAAAGCAACTTAAATTTCATTATCTCGACACTCTATCATGGCATTTCTCATTACAAAGTTCAACCGTGCTCGGTGGCATTCTCTCTCCTCACCAAGATCCAGCAACTAACTGTTTCCGTCCGCCAGTGGGTGAAAAAGTGCCAATTGAGATGATTAGGGCGCAGAAGAAAAAATGCGAACAAATAAAACTGCCAACAAAGTGACACGAGCGACCACCTGACATTTCTTTAACAACTTTTCACAAAATAGACATTCATAACACAGGCAAACCAATAGCAAGGCCGTCCCATTTTTTGCTAAAAGTCCATTTTCAATTCACAATTCCAAAAAATAACGTTCGAAAATATAACTATGTCACGTAATAGCACAGCAGGCTATTTTTTCTCAGCGGAGTAATCCAACAACAGATACCGCACAGAAAGCGTCTAAACTTTGCTGCGCGTTGCAGTTCTAGGCAAGATTTCTAGTAATAACTCGACACCATATGATTTATTCACAGGAGCGAGCACCTGCGGGACATTTCCCCTACATGTGTCAATTACAGTACCTTGAACCGAGAGGTTCCGTCAGAGTTGGACTACTCAGATTCTGTAGGTGCAGGGCGGGGTGCCCAGAGCAATCATACACCCTGCAGAGTTGTAGACGGTACAGCGAATTCAAACCACAACTTCAGAAAACATGCAAACGTCCCATTGTAGACACCATGTGACCATAGCATTGTCGGCAAAAACCGGGGAGATATCTCGCCGGGGACAGTCCCTAGTCGTGCTGCTCCCACTTGAAAATGTTCATTTTACCATAGCATATTCGGCAAAGACCAGGACATTATCCAGTCGCGCTGCTACCGTCTGAATAACAATTCCAAACAACCTGCCACAACCGCAACCCGCCCTATACACAAACGACAAGATGCGGGCGAGGGGGACTGTAAAGTGCAGCCGCTGAATGTAAACGAATGCGGCCGCTGTTTTGTGCACTTTTACCGAAGTCTACACATATCGCTGGCGCCTCTGCATGTAACTGGACCCACCCCGGGGCTCAGTCAGGGCGTGAAGGGCAATCCGAGCAAACGAAGGCACATAACCGCTAATCTGTCGGTACATAACAGTCGCTGCCGTATGAAGATCCAAAAATTGAATCTGTGCAGCGTGAGGTGTTCGTATATGTGTTTGAAAAGTCCAGTCGAGTGCGCGAAAATATGTAACTCGAGGCAACATGCCATGCCTACGACTGGGTGATTTGAAATGGAATGAATTGACATGACATGCCGTCTGTCACAAGTGTGACACATCGTTATACTTTTACAGACCGACGATTCGCGTGAGACTACAATCCTGAATTTTCATGCGCCTCGAATGCAACTATTGCACGCGACACAGACTGAAGACTCGTCAAAATTAAAAAGAGAGGAACATAATCATGTAGTCACATATTCATTACCAATCGCCTGGCTATTGCTGTGATGGTGAGATAGCTGAGCTTTCAGGGGGCTCGATCTGAACTACGATGGTGTGTGGGTTCACAGCACGACTTACATGTGCCAAGAGGTATTTAAGCCTGAACGTGGGCTCCCTATATCCCTTTCGACGTGTGCTTGATGCTTGCCGGGGGGCAGGATCTTCCTCGCTTCGTAAGACAGTCATCCGAAGGCTGGGATGTAGTAGGGTATGGTTCACGGATATCGGCTCAAAATAGTGGTCGCGATCTCTACCCCCCCTGAGGACCACACGGATATCGCCGCAAGGCATCGCCCACGGAATTGTGGTAATAAGGGTACAGTTGTAATGTAACAAACGCCGGCTTCTCATGGTACCGCGCCGGGTTTGTTCAGCTGGTGACACGCATGACAGAGGTGACAGCATGACAGGCTTTGCCAAGATGACCATCTGAGAGATGCGGACCTGCCAGAAAAGATATGGTCACTATCGAATGACCAGGGAATGATAAGATGAAGATGGCAGTGACTCCTTTGCCACTGACGTGTCAATCAGAATGTGGTAAACGGTAACATTGTTAGAGCTGGCATGGAATAATGACTTTCCATTGGCCAGATGAAGATTTGAGGGCTAGAACCCGTTACAGTTTTGGGAAATGTGACAGAGCATTGAGATATAAGTAAGCTCTGACCGTAGGTCAGGCTAGTGGACTCATTATTGTTTTGCTTCGCAAGTACTAGGTGGCTGTTCGCGTGCCAGTGCTAGAGTGCTAAGACAGTTCTGCTCACAGCTTTTGTACACAATAATTCGTATTTTGTGGTTATTATATCAATTTTGATGGATATGTTTTACTGCTGTTTTCATACTTTTTCAAAACAATAATGTCCTGCGCGGAGCGGCTTTTTATTTCAGTGTTAATCCAGAAGTAAAGACCCTTTGGCGAGAAGTCAGCAGCAGTTTGTAAGAGCGGATTCGGAAGTCGGGCGACTCCAGGGGCACCCACGGTGCACTGGCGGACCCTTCTTCTTCCCTGAACTTGGTGGTACTTGCACTGAAAGAGGCTACCAGCGACGGCGGCAACGGATCAGCTCTGGATTCACTAGTGATGAGCGGCCTTCTTCTATCCGGTGATATGCTCAGCACCTTGTTCTGCAGTGAATCCAGGGGCACCCCTGGTGCACTGGCCAAACTGCTAACAGGTGTTCTTCAGTTTAGAGCTAATCAGCACGGCATGAGCTTGGGCGGCGGCGGCGACAGAGTGGATCGGCAGTGAATGTGCACCTTGATGAGCACTTCTCAGTGGTTTCTCCAGCTGGCCAGCTTGTTTGAAGTGAATCCAGGGGCACCCCTGGTGCACTGGCCTAACTGAAAGGCAAGTGTGCTTGGCCTGGAAGCTAATTAGCGGCGGCAGCTGCCTGGACTTACTAGTTAGAGGCGGATCAGCAGTGAGTTGCTGCTCTATGTCTGGAACTTCACCTTACGGTTTCTTGGGCAGTTCCACCCTGTCTGACGGTTAATCCAGGGACACCCCTGGTGTACTGGCCTAAGCCTGAAGTAGGAAAGAGCTTGCCAGAGGACTAGCAGCGACATTAGCTCTGAAGGCGACAAGTGAGTGGTCTTTTTAAGCAATATTCACTGGTGTGCTACAGTTATCTGGTGGATTCAGAGTTAATTACTTGCCCAGCCTGGAGTGCTGCTTACCACTGGAGGGACTTTCTAGTTCTTTATCATAATGTGTGGGAGAATTCTTTTATCTTTTCTACAGTATTGGTCAGCTGGTGAGGCCCTCACATCACCGGTGACCTTCTGAATTAGCAGTGGTGTTGCGAATCCAGGGGTGCTCAGCACACTGGCTTAGCTCCCAACTCTGTGTAGCGACCTTGTTCTTGCTTACTGGACTGGGGAGTGAACTTCCATGCCAGCTCCGGTACCCTTGATTAGCAGTGGTGTTGTGAATCCAGGGGTGCTCAGCACACTGGCCTAGCTCACACCGCTGCGTGTTAGTGCTATTCTTGGTGCCGTGGTGGAAGAGGAGTTGTCCTCATATTCGCTGTGCTCTTGATGAACTCTGGCTCAGCTAATCCAGGGGTGCTCAGCACACTGGCCCAGCTTTAAGCCCTCCTTGCACGATGGAGGTGGCCGAAGGAGTGACCTGGCGTCACTGGCGCCCGCCGTACAGGCAGCGTCGGAGCGCATGCTCGAACAATTCTACGAAGAGCCGAACCCCTGGAAGGGTGGACACGCGAGGTGGGTCACTGAGGACCAGGTTGCTGGGGATCGTCCGTCTCTGGATGCCCCTCTCGACTACAACTGGGCGGATCAGAGACTGTATCTGGACCGGCACCATGTCGCGCGTCTCTGCCGCATCCTTCAGGACCCAGCCCAGGACATGCCGGCCAGACCTTCCCAAGATCATGTCTGCGTGGAATTCGTCCGCTGTCTCGAGCAGAAGTGGGTGACGGTGGACCAGCTGATGCCCCCTAACTGGCTGCACGTGGACCAGAAGCTGGATCACGATGAGGAAAAGGACCGCTGGGTGCTCGATGGTAGCTACATGACGCACGTGCCGTCCTCTGCCAGCAAGCAGGATGTCGTCAAGCCTAGGGAGGGAGGCAGATCGCGCGACGACCTCAACCCGATCCAGAGACTGCAGGACACGCTCCAGGCGTTGTTCAAGTACCCCAGTGGTGAGGTCACTGGCACCCTTATGTGGGACCTGAAGGAGCGTGTCCTCTGTGTCCAACCGAGCACAGCCACGCAGTACCTCGAACTGATGCGCTGCACGTTGGATCATGCGCTCGTGTACAATAGTGAGGAGTTGCTGGACGAGCTCCAACTCCCTCACTGGTACGAGAGCACTGGTGTCTGGACATACCAGCTGCTCAGGTACCTCTGCCCAGTGGACATGGAATCCCTCTCGGATGGCATACTCCGGCGATATAATCGACATGGCAGCAAGGGGCCACCTCTAGAGCTCGTCTCGCTGGGTTCGAACACCAAGTACTACCCAGTGGGGGATGGTCTTGGGGGGCCTGGCAGGGTGTTCTCCGAGAATGCCGCTGCCCAGGAGTACGTGCGCCTGGGGGAGATGAGGAAGATGCTCAAGTCAGTCAACACCAGGCAGCAGGGCTACGATGCGCTCGATGCAGATGCAGTGCGCAGGCCACCACCGCCCAACAACATGGTCAACACGAGGCTCACGAAGCGAGCCCCTACGCAGCCACCCGCTCCTGCCGCAGGCGCAGGACCATCTCAGGCTGCCGCAGGACCATCTCGGGCCAGTTCCATCAGCCGCTCGCCGCCGCGCTTGTCACACATCGCACATCGCCCCACGCCGTCGCCAGCATCCAGCGACGTTGGGCCCGTGGACAATTCTCGCGAGTTGTCACCTCGATTCGTTTGCGCCACCGCGGCTTGGCCGTCAGATCCTGCTGATAGCCCTTCTCGAGGGAGGTCGCCCCCTGCATCGCCTGCGATGACCAACGTTGGCTCGTGGGCGGACTCGATCCATGTCCCACGTGATGCCCGATCACTTTCCCCGGGAGGCCCGCCTCCTACGCCTCCGAGTCCACCACGGGCGCATCATCTGTCTCAGTCCCCTGCGAGGGCGCCTCCATCTCCATCGGGGTCAGATTGGTATGCCGTACGAATGGCCACCTCATCCGACAGTTCAGTGTGCAGATTTCTGTCCGTGGAGGAGGTGAGAGCCTTGAAGGATCGCCGCAACCTTACCGTCTGTATGGTGAGGTTTGGCGTGACATTCGTTGACCGTTTCAGGGGCCAACGAGTCGTGTATGAGCTTGGCGTGTGCAACCGGGAGCGAGGTCTCAGACTGCGGAAGTATCCGGGTATCACCAGCAAGGTCGCCAAGAAGCATGACAAAACCATCGCGTGCGGAGACCGGGGCTGGCGCCTCCCTCTTGGGGGACAGACAACGTCTTCCAACCTGCTGGAGGCTATCATGTCGGCCTACGCTGATCTGTCGCACCATAGCTCAGGGCACAGGCGCGCAGGGGGTCATGCGAGGAACATTGAGTTCTCGCTGTGCGCCTACGTGGAGCTTGGGTCAGCACACGTGCTGCGCTGCATGGCGCACCCGGATGCCACACCAGTGTACTACATCTTCATGGAGGACCAGCTATGTCGTACTTGGCGCGCTGAGTTCACAAACGAGTACTTCATGCGAGACGACCGAAAGTTCACATGCTTGCAGTGGGGGACCAGGGAGGTGGCCGCGCCATGGTTGCTGCCAGCCCTGGGGGCCTTGGAGGCGCGTCGTCTTCCGCCGCCGCCGCCCGCCCATCAGGCTCGAGTGGCCGAAAGGCCCGAACACGTGGATGAGGCCTGGCGAAGGAATGTGTACGAGGTTCGCGACCCCCCTGCGCGTCATCAGTGCCGGCCTTCTGTCCGAACGTCTGAGCATCAACCGGGCGCGGGCGGTGCTGCGCGCTCGTCTGCTCCTTCCGTCGACCGCCATGGGACTGCTACCCATGTCGTCCATGCGTCAAGGGCGTCCAGGATGCCGGCCAATCATGACTCACGACGTCTTCCTTCTCCGACTGTTTCGGTATGCAGCGAGGTGACGGAGGCGTTTGAGCACCACACAGACGAACAACGTGAGGCGCAAAGACAGCAAGCGCATTTTCATCAGGGCTCCCCGGGCACAGCGGGCGGGTGGCCCTGATGCACAACCAACGCTGTGGCCGTGGGCTGCCTGCACAGGCAGTCCACTTGAGGCCAGGTGTCCTGCGGGCATGTATCTCGTTTGCGGGCAGTGCAGTGGTTTGGTGGTGGCTGGGACGAGGTCCCGTGCCCATGGCCGCCGTTTGGGCGATGTGGGAGGCAATGGCATGGCACTTGTCATGGTGCCCTTTTCAAGTTTGGTGGAGGCGCTGCGTGGCCTCGTTTTTGGACCAGCTGCCAGTATGGTGGTCGTCTGCTCGACGTTATCCCCGTCGTGCATGTTACGACATTTGGGTCTTATGGGCTCTCGCCTGCATTTGGTACGTTGGGTTGCTTATCGTGCGCGCCACGGGCATCTATGCTGGCGTGCACCGTGTTCGTGCAGAAGGTTGGATGGTGGTGCCCCTTCGGGGGGTGGTCGTTTCCTTGGCGTGCTGGTCGCAGTGTGCAGCCGCCCTCCTCCTCGTGGTCCTCGCCTGGCTTTGGGTTTGTACCAGCATTTACGCTGAGGACGTGGCGCGCCACGCCTCCTGTATCGTGGACGACCCTCTGGACGCAGGTCACGTTCGACGTGACCGTGGATGGACTGTTCCGTCCCTGCGTTGGTCCCAAGTTTTCTTGTTGGGCCGCGTGTGCCTGCCCACTTTGCCGGCCAGGTTGGACAAGCCTCGCTTTGCGGCGCGCTGGACGCAGCTTCGGCGCAATCTCCGACTTCATCGCATCGCGCAGGCCGCCTACATGGCGCTTGTCCTCGCAGTCGTGGTCTCCACCGCCGCTGGTGGGAGTACTCGCTTGGCGCACGGGGGGTGGAGAGTAATGGCGTGCTTCTTCGCTTCGAACTCGCCGGCAGCCGCAGTGCATTTCAACCGAATTTTGCGATTTTCTCTGCTTTTGTGCGGAATCTTGTGGGTCGCTGGCAAGCTGACCGAGAGTGTGCCTACGTATGATGTCATGTCACCCACGCGCAGTGCCTGGGGTTCGTCCCCCTGCACTTCTTGGGAGGCTCAGCAATCCTCGAGGCAATGGGAGCCGGGCTGGGAAGCCAACGTCGCGGAGCAGGATGAGGTCTTGCCGTACACCGTGCTGGACGAGCTTCAACCTCTAGGTGACACGACAGTGACCAAGGACGAGGCAGCGTGGCTCGACACTGAGCTCAATGCCACGTTTGGAGGACATCCTGATTTCAAGGAGGAGCACTGGGAGGAAATGCGAAATGTTCTTCGCAGGTGCAAGACCACTTTTGCCAACACTCCTCACGATCTGACAGGCTACAAGGGCAAGGCGGAGCACAACACGTTCCCCATTCCTTTTGTAGACGAATCCAAGGCCGCCTACCAGAGACCCAGGAACTACAGCCCGGGTGAGCAGGAAATCATCGATATCCACTGCAAGGAACTTTTGGAGTATGGCTTCATAGAGCCTGCAGCCAAGCATTGCAGGCATGCGAGTAACGTCGTCGTGGCTGGCAAGAAGGATCATGAGACTGGCCTGTGGACCCAGACGAGATTCTGCGTGGACCTCAGGGGTGTCAACCGGCACTCCCTCAAAGACAATACGCTGCCACATCGACCAGAGGAGCTCTATCAGAAAGTGGCGAAGGCCAAGTTCAAGACCACGCTGGATGCCACCAAAGCCTTCCACCAGATTCCCATGGCCACGGAAGAGGACAGGAGCAAGACGGCGTTTTGGTGGAAGAATCAGCTGTACCAGTACACCTCGATGCCTTTTGGGGCAGCTGGAGCCACTTCTGCGTTTGTGAGAATCATGGACTACGAGTTACGTCACTTGCAGCATTGTACGGTGGCATACGTCGACGACGTAGTGGTCTATACGGATTCCACGCCTGAGCAGCATCTGAAGGACGTTGAGGACGTATTGCGCACCTTGGGGGACGCTGGTATCCGATTGCATGCAGGCAAGAGTACCTTTGGTGCAGCCACGGTGGACTTTCGGGGCTACCGCATTGGTCATAACTCCATTGGTGCGCAAGAAGCTAAATGTAAGGCCATCCAGGAGCTTCCGAGCCCCCAGGACAAGACTGGGCTCCGCTCGATCTTGGGCATGATGAACTACTACAAGGGCCTGGTGGGTGAGCCAGGGGGGCCGAACTACTCTGAGATGGCCCGCCCTCTCAATGACCTGCTCAAGAAGGAGATCACTGACATCAAGGGAGCCTGGGGGAAGGAGCAAGATCAAGCACTTCAAGACCTGAAGGATGCCCTCTGTTCTGGGAGATGTCTGAGGCCTATCGATTATGACAGACCCCTCATATTGTACACCGATTGGAGCACCTATGGCATTGGCGCAGTGTTGGGCCAGAAGGACGATGGTGGGAAGGAGTACATCTGCATGGCAATCAGCCGATCCCTGAGTAAGACGGAGAGACAGTACGCCAGCTTCAAAGGGGAGATGCTCGCAGTGGTGTGGGCAGTGCGCACACTGAGGCAGTACTTGCATGGAGTTCACTTCACGTTGGTGACTGACCACTCACCGCTCACCACCCTGATGGAGAAGGCCGATCTCCAAGGGCAACACCTACGCTGGGCAATCAGTTTGCAGCAGGAGTTCGACTTCACGGTGCAGTATCGCCCAGGAGCCAAGAACAGCAACGCTGACGTGCCGTCTCGCTACCCACTGCCGTCCACGACAGATGAGACTGGGGCGAGGCATGAGAGGGAGAAGGTGACTGCGTTTCACACAGGCGTGGGGGAAGTTTACACGAAGGACTTCTGTGACCACTTGTGCTTTATGTTGGCTGGGGATGCTTCCCCAGGGGAAGAGGCCACGCCAGAGGTGCAGGTTGCCAACTACTGCAGGATGGCTGCCATGGAGCAGCTGGGCACGGGACCAGTGCATCGTTTATTCGACTTGCACTACCGCGAGGAATTGGAGTGCAATCATGGGGACATGTTTGACACTGACTCACCCAAGCTGGTGACCGACTCTGGGAGGCTAGCCAGAGCAGCTTGGAAGGCGCTGAGCCTGGTGAGGCCTACGCGAGGCACGCACGGCGAGGGAAGCCCCGCTGTGTACAGCAATGAGTACTTTGAAGGCGAGCGCATCTTAAAGCCTGAGAAGGTGGACACCAGGGTGCTGGGCAGGCAGTTCTTCTCGCAAGCTCGGGAGGAAGGTGTGGTGTGCTACGAGCCATGTGGAGGCCTCTGTGCTGGCCTAGAGATGGGAAAAAAGGTTATCGAGGAATAGAAAAGTGCAAAATGGGGAATAGAAATTTCAATCTGTTTTTGGGGAATAGATTATTTGTCACATGTAACCATTAATTACTTCGATCGAGCGCCAAAAAAAAATAAAATCAAGCAGTTTGACTAGCGTACTCGGTACCCCGGAGGTACAAGCGCAAGCGGTTCAGCGTGTGCAATATTTTGCGTCTGGCACACCCCCTTCTTCTAAACAATTTTTTGCATGTAGCATGAAACATAATTTTTTCCACCATTCGATTCTAAAGCGTTTGTATTCATTAGGTGAATACCTTTCGTTTGAGCTATCGATTGGCCCCATCCGCAACCGCATCAGCTTAGCCTTCGCGACTGCCAGCTAAGTTGGTGCGGTGTGAGATGGTTTCAACCACTTGCGGCTTTGCATAATAGGGGTTTTCGTGAGAATCTTCTCACGAAACTTGGCAGTGATATTGTTCATATCAATATCAGTGCACCCTCAAGAGCATATGGCAAGCCGTTGAGTATATTAAAGACGGCCGCGTGCTGGCATGATGCCTTTTGGGTTTGAAACCCAAACCCAAACATGCCAAACAGCGAAGGGCTTCCCGTGAGTTCCAGCGCACGTAACTTTGCAAAATATAATGATAAGATGCATATATTTCACTTTCCTGAATTGCAAGTTTTGCGATAGCTTGTGCGCGAAGTTAACATATTATTTCTTTGACCCAGATTTATGAGTTTGTATATCACGCTAAAATCTGTGTCAAAGAAATAGTAATACCATTTTGCGCACAGACTTTCTTAGACCTTGTGCTTCGAATATATCAAAGATAATTATCTTGGCAATATTTCTACGCAGTTACGTGCGCTAGAACGCACGGGAAGCCCTTCGCTGTTTAGCATGTATTGGGTTTGGAAACATTCGAACCCAAGCCCAATAGATCTGCCAAAGAAATAAATTGATGGTTTTGCCAACAAGTTATCTCAAACCTTGAGCTTCTGAGAACTGAAAGATATGTGTCTTGTAAATATGTGTGCATAGTTTCGCGCGCTATAACGCACGGGAATTGCTTTTCAGTTTGGCATGTATTGGGTTTGGGTAAACTCGAACACAAACCCAATAAATCTCCAAAGAAATAAATTGATGGCTTCGTGCACAAGGCTTTTGAGGCCTTAGGCCTTTGGCAACTAAAATATATATATCTTAGTGATACTTTTGCAAAGTTACGTGCGCTGGAACTCACGGGAAGCCCTTTGCTGTTTGGCATGTTTGGGTTTGGGTTTGCATGTACCCAAACCCATTATGTGTAGCACGCGTTTTGCGCATAGCTTACATCAGAGGTTGTGCGTTTGAGGGTGCACCAATATTGCTGTTAGCAATATTGGTGCCAAGTATCGTGCGCTAGAACGCACGAGAACCCCTCCGCTGTTTGAGTTTTGATGCGATGTGCATGAAAGTTATAAGGGCCTCTCAGCTTAGCTCGCAGTCGCGACTGCAAACTGAGCTGATGCGGCCACGGATCGGCTCAGTCAAGAGCTCAAAAAACTCCTACCTAAGAGTCTAAATGATATATCTATGTGCATTACGAACGTTGGAAAATGTTTTCCCAATCTAATTTACTCGCAAACAGTGTGGGGTATACATACGTGCAGTGAAATATTCACGGCCGTGAATTTAATATTCACGGCCGTGAATTCCAGATTCGGGAGGGCGTAAACCGTACAGTACGTTTATGTGAGAACTGAAGTCGGCTTGGTTGCAAAGACCTGTCTGGTATTTTCTCCAGGTATTTTCAGACGTGTTCCCAAAGTGACCAAAAACCGAACGATCGGCGATCGAACGGTTTTTGGTCACTTTGGGAGTGAGATCGTGAGTTTAGGCTTGGTGACAACACGCGAAACAACACTGAGTATTTTCAGACGTGTTCCCAAAGTGACCAAAAACCGAACGATCGGCGATCGAACGGTTTTTGGTCACTTTGGGAGTAAGATCGTGAGTTTAGGCTTGGTGACAACACGCGAGACAACACTGAGTATTTTCAGACGTGTTCCCAAAGTGACCAAAAACCGAACGATCGGCGATCGAACGGTTTTTGGTCACTTTGGGAGTAAGATCGCGAGTTTAGGCTTGGTGACAACACGCGAGACAACACTGAGTATTTTCAGACGCGTTCCCAAAGTGACCAAAAACCGAACGATCGGCGATCGAACGGTTTTTGGTCACTTTGGGAGTGAGATCGTGAGTTTCTAAGGCATGGCGACAACACGCAAGACAACACTCAGTGTTTAAGTATTACCGCGGAGGATGATACTTAGAGAAAATACTCACTGTTTGATTTGTTAAATATGCAATTTTAACTAAAGGCGGAAGGCTTTCTCTCCGGGAGTGTGCCCCTGTCCAGCGAAATAAAGATCTCTAAGATTGAATACTAATCTGAGTAATCTTTTGCTTCAAAATATTATCACATATTCCTACTTAGTATGATGTGGGTACCCGTTTCGCTTCAAAGAAGATGAAACCCCATAGCGCAACTATTGCGGGTTTCAAATTCCTTAAATTCCACCCGCTTCCGCCAAATGAACGCGTCATCCCACAACGAGATGTGTGGTTGACCGTTCAGTTTGTGCAATTTGTTTAGGGAAAACAACGCATACGAAATACTATTTTTGCTAACGCTTCCCTCATCCGTTGCCCAGGCTCTCTTGCAAACGAGCGCGCGAATGAGGGAAGAAACGCCTAGCGGAAACGTGGACGCGGTTGACATCCGCGTTTCCGCTAGAGGTGAAATTGCACTGCCAAACGGTCAGTATGTGTTTATTATGCTTATATGATATGCGTGATATGTTCATGCTGTGCAGGATGCGTCCCTGTTGGGCGTGAGTCGAGTTGGCTGGCTCGAATCACGCCCATGATTACCCCCCTCACAAGAACCGTCAAGCATCCTAGATTCCGAACGGATCTTGCTTCCAACCCATTCTAATTTGAGCAGAATTGCCTGCACACTCGGTATCGTGGTCAGGAACTCGCGTAGAATTACGTATCCGGTTCACTGAAAGCCCCATATCCGGTTCAACGAAAGCCACGTATCTGGTTCAACGAAAGCCCTGTATCTAGTTCAATGAAAGCCCCGTACCTGGTTCAACGAAAGCCCCGTATCTGGTTCAATGAAAGCCCCGTAATCTTGCTTGCGCAAACAAAGTTGTTCCTAACACTTATTATGTAGTCAACTGTACAAGGGAACCGTGGAAAGCAAGGGCAACGCACCTTTCATTTTTGATGGAGAATCTTTTACCCTGTCCTCTTTCTTGAATAGAGGACAATAAAATGCATACCATCAGTGTGTTCAACAGTACAACGACGCCCGCCTTTATCGCAAGAAAGGCACACCCTAGTGTACTTTTTCGGAGGCTTCCTCATGTTTGCAAAACGAAAGTGAACAGATGGGTGGGGGGAAAAATTTTAAACGCATTATTAAAAATTTAAACGCAAAATTTTAGACGCATATGCATGTGTCACAAACCTATTCCCCAAAAACAGATTGAAATTTCTATTCCCCATTTTGCACTTTTCTATTCCCGAATCATTATGCTACCCTAGAGATGTTGCTCCGCAGTGGGATGAAGGTGGATCGCTACCTGTATCAGGACATATCCCCGAGCAGTCGGACAGTTGCCAGGGCCAGGTGCACGGCGTTGCTAAGACGATATCCTGACCTCATTTCGCCCCGTGCAATAGAGTTTGGGGCCCTACCCCAAGATCTGCACGACACCACCAGTGCCGACTTCATACGAGCAGGAGCTCTTCAAGGACGCCGGTGGGTCATGGTATGTGGGTTCCCATGCCAGGATCTCTCTCCTGCTGGAACACTCACAGGCCTGGATGGCAGGCACAGCAAATTATTTTATGAAGTGGTTAGGCTTCTGTCCACACTCCAGCAACTGCAGCAGCAGAGGCCTCCAGGCTAAATCCTGGAGAACGTTTCCCCGTTGTCACACAGACCCGGAACCAAGATCAGGGACGAGGTGTTCCCGTACATTGCCAGCGTCATTGGCCGACCAGTGTCCTTTGATGCAGCACAAGCAGGCGCTTACGCACACCGACTGCGGGCGTATTGGAGCAACTTGTTCCAGATCCACCAGTTTCGCTCCGTTATGAGCAAGGTGGCGAGACCAGAAGGACGAATTGTATCGTCAATCCTATGCAAGGGCTGGCATCCCAGGCCAGTGATAAGGACAGACCGCTCGCCTCACTACGTGGTGAACGTGGTGGGAGAACCGTTGAGGGCACTTCCGACCATCATGGCGACGCAAGGGTCGAGAGCGTTCAGAAGAGCGAGGATGGGCACCGTGGTGCGCAACCAGGACGATGAAGACGCCGAGGAAGAATCTCGAGAAGTGAACCTCGACGAGAAGGCGCGAGCCATGGGCTACAGCGCAAGTGAGCTACGCATGGCCGATGGCCTGAACGACGTAGAATTGGCAAGCATTCTGGGCCTGGCCATGGATCGCAGGGCAATGGAACTGCTGATGGCGGTCGCAGAAGCGAGCAGGAAGGGGCTCCCTCATAGCGAGGAGTCCCCAGAGGCAGAGAATTCCCCAGGACAGCCCATCGCTGTAGACAACAACTGGGCAGACCACGCGAGGTCGGACCTTCAGCAGAGGCAAGCTTTGCTGGCGGAATGGGTTGAGAATTCGAATGCATATACTCAGCAGGTGGCGAAGACTATGACTCACCGTGACTGGGAGGAGAAGCTGCAGGTAATGTGCTCGCAAGGGCAGAAAGGTGCAGAAGGAATTGGGGCTCAGCGACAGAAGGCTGGAACCAAGAAGAAGAAGAAGAAGAAGAAGAAGAAGGAGTGGCAGCTCTACACTATGGAGCAGTATCGTCAGAGGCATGAGAGCCACTTCGTGAAGGAGGGCGCAACTCCAGCAGCGCGCGTGGATGTGCCTGCTTGGAGTCCGCCTGCCAAAGATTCAGAGATGAGACTCCCCAGGTTGGCGTGCACCACCAGATTCGAGGACTTGATGGCCAGCGTGGCCGAGCAGCAGGTAGACCGTGACAAGCATCGAGATGTACACGACGATGCATGGTGCCTCAGATGGTTGAAGTCCGATGGCAGCGTGAGGTTGCCAGAAGAGGAAGTTCGTCGTGTGAGGAGACGTGCAGCACGACATCGATGGGATGAGGCTACGGACGAGATCTACATGATCACGCTGTCGGGCAAGGAGGTGAGAATACCTAAGCCTGCTGACCGTCTTGCGTTGGTCAAGGAATACCACTCCATAACTGGACATTGGGGCATAAGGCGTACGCAGCATCTTTTGTGGCAGCGCCATTGGTAGGACGTGGAGGCTGTGGTCACTCAGTGTGAGACCTGTCAGCGCGTAAAAACTCATTATGCGAGAGAGGAGGCATGTTTATCCCCCCTTGAGATCGTGTCGTTCATGTATCGCTGGTCGCTGGATTTGGCATGGCCTTCGAGGAGACAGACCAAGACTGGCAACAACAGAGTGCTCATCATGACCGAGCACTACACCAGGTTCGTAGTCTGTGTACCCATTCCCGACAAGGAGGCGAGGACCATCGCAGCGGCATTTCGCAGTCATGTCCTGGCTGTGTTTGGTGCGCCAGCAGAGTGCTTGGTAGATGGAGGTAAGGAGTTCGAGGGCGAGTTCAAGCAGCTGTGCAGAGACTGCCTGATTGACCGACGAGTCACCTCGCCAGACTCACCAGAAGGCAATGGGCTGACCGAGCGAGTGGTGCGCACTATGAAGTATTGCTTCAAGAAGCTTGCCTTGGAGAAGGGTCTCGATTATGAGTGGGATGAGCAGCTCTGGCCGCTAGTGCTGAGTTATAATGCAGCACGCCAGGAGTCCACGGGGGTGGCGCCGTTCACCATGTTGTTTGCCCAAGAGGCAGTAGTGCCGCCAGATTTGAAGCAGGCACCCAGCATAGATTTCGGTGCTGAGGTCGAAGATGAGAAGGATGCCAGAGTCAAGGACCTCCTCCGGAGAGCACAGGTGGTGAGGCGACTGATGGTGCACGCTGGTTGCAGCCTGGAGGTCGCACAGCATCGTGATACATTACATTATGAAGGGAGAAGGGGTGGGGGCTATGAGCCTAGGCCACACCAGTTTAAGGTGGGCGATTTCGTCTACATCAGGCAGAAGCCTCGCAGCGGCATGGAAGTCGCGACCAAGTCCGCCATTCTGAAGCTGGTCAAGATACAGCGAGATGGTGTGGTGGTGCTTGAGGACGCCACCAAGTTAAGAGAGAAGAGCACCGTGCAGAGCATCGCGCCATGTCACCTACAGGTGAAGGACCAGTATGACTGCAGTGCAGCCGTTCCCAGCAAGCACCTAGCATGTGAAGTGTGCAGGAAGACTGATGGGGAAGCAGAGATGTTGTTGTGCGACGCATGCAACAGGGGGTACCACTTGTGGTGTCTGACCCCAGCACTGGACGGAGTACTAGAAGGCGAGTAGCGTGGCTATGTCCCAGGTGCTCAGGCACGGGGATGCAAGCTGCCAACGCTGAGGTGCAGACCCAGGAAGACGAGAGCTCTGGTGTCCTGGAGGACAGACTGGGCATGAAGGAGCAGCAATTGAACGAGAAGCTGTCCGCAGAAATGCGCCTGCTGCCAGCAGACGTGGGTCCCCGTCGTGTGGTGAAGGGAGACAAATTTCAGCCATGGCATGCCATCTCATCAAGGGAGATGCTATTGGAAGAGAAGGACATGTTCTTGGGCATGCCAGATCAGATTGATTGGGGCAGACAGGACAAGCTCTCTGAGGCCGTGCAGATCTTCATGCCAGGGCACTGGAATGAGGGGCATCGCACGGTGCTGAGCAAGAAATATCGGGAACAGAAGGCAAGGGCAAGGCAGCTGACACACTGAGAAATAAACGTGGTAAAATGGTGGTAAAATGTGGTAAACTGGTGGTAAATTGTGGTAATTTGGTGTTTTACCACCATTACACTAATAGTGGCGATATAAATCCCGTGGGTAATTTCCTATTGGTAACCAGGCACTTTTCTAACACGATTTTACCACATTTACTTATAGCGCGGTAATTATATATTATTGTTTACCATTGCTGTATATAATTTACCATGGTACCCCCCTACGACCGGTAAATTGACCCCCAATGGTAAAATTACCACATATGACCGGTAAATTGACCCCCAATGCATGGTAAAATTACCACATATTACCGGTAAGTTAACCACGGTATGACCACGGTTGGACACGTGGCAGGCATGATGCACTGTGATACGGACACGTGTGCAAGATTAGTGCACGTGGCAATCAGGCATGGAATGTTACATAACTGTTACCAGATATGCTAGGTGGGTAAGTATGTGGCTTGGCAAGTCCCGGCCCCGTCCTGGGTTTTGCAAGTAAGGTCACACTAGAAGCAATACGAAGGAGAAAGGAAGGAAGGACGCATGCTGCTGGTTTCTAGCTTGCCGTTGCTAAGGTCTTGAGCATCGTGCAGATTTCATTCCTGGCCAAAGGTAGATGGCGTGGAGGGGGATTTTAAATCCCGGAGGGCGGTGGCAGATACACTTGGTCTCAAAACGACGATCGCTCGAAATTGGAAGACGCCACTCCTTCCAATTTTTTTTTTGTTTTGTTTTTGGTTTGAAATGCTTCCAAAATGATCATGAGTGACCGGAATGTCGTTGGTTCATCGCCGGGTGCCCCGTACGGCCGTGTGTCGCTTGAATTGGATAGGGTTTCCTTACGTATGTACCCGACTAACCCGTGATAGTGCGAAACAGATAGCAAGTTCGGAGTGGTTTGAGTTATAGTTTGTTATATGCTTATGAAATGCTTCCAAAATGATCATGAGTGACCGGAATGTCGTTGGTTCATCGCCGGGTGCCCCGTACGGCCGTGTGTCGCTTGAATTGGATAGGGTTTCCTTACGTATGTACCCGACTAACCCGTGATAGTGCGAAACAGATAGCAAGTTCGGAGTGGTTTGAGTTATAGTTTGTTATATGCTTATGAAATGCTTCCAAAATGATCATGAGTGACCGGAATGTCGTTGGTTCATCGCCGGGTGCCCCGTACGGCCGTGTGTCGCTTGAATTGGATAGGGTTTCCTTACGTATGTACCCGACTAACCCGTGATAGTGCGAAACAGATAGCAAGTTCGGAGTGGTTTGAGTTATAGTTTGTTATATGCTTATGAAATGCTTCCAAAATGATCATGAGTGACCGGAATGTCGTTGGTTCATCGCCGGGTGCCCCGTACGGCCGTGTGTCGCTTGAATTGGATAGGGTTTCCTTACGTATGTACCCGACTAACCCGTGATCGTGCGAAACAGATAGCAAGTTCGGAGTGGTTTGAGTTATAGTTTGTTATATGCTTATGAAATGATACTAAACATGATCATGAGCTGTGCATGCATGGGAAACAAGTCAAGAACGGATGCTTGTGGCAAACAAGTCAGCAACAAATGCTTGTGGGATGCACTTATTTTGAAGTGTACTGTCAAGTAGTAAACAATAGCAAAACTAAATAGCAACTACTTCCCCGCCATCGAGTGGAAAAGCTCGAGGATCTTCTCGGACTTGCCCTCCTCGCCTTCTTCGGCATCAACATCCCCCGAGACGATCTCCTTGTGGATGTTGAGCTCGATCTCCGCAGCCGCCACCGTATCGTCGTTCTCGCTCTTCAGATCGGCTGCGAGTTTTTTTGCAGCCTTCTGGCAAGCCGATAAAAATGCGCGGAGCTCGTCTCCGCGCATCCTTTTCTGCGGTGGCTTTTCCGGGGTCCTTTTCCCGGGGACCGCCGGGGGAGCCATGAGCTCCTTGCGCTTCCCTTTTTGGCCTCCCTGCTCCGTGTTGCTCAGCAGGTGCTGGGTACACGCCACCATCCCTTCGTGGGCGGCGGGGTTCTCCCCTTGGCCCGACCGACCGGCCGCCAGGCTGGTGAACTGCGAATACATGTTGAACATGAGCGCCATATGGGCGCCCTGTCTGCTCAACTGTTCCTTCGCCAGGTCGGCGTTGCAGGCGAACGCCTGCTTGAGGTCGGACGTGTGTCTCTCGTCCTTCTCCCCCAGCAGCGCGGTGAAATGCTCAGCCGCCAACCGCCGGCCTCGCTCCTCCGCGGACTCGGCCGTCAGTTGGAGCCGCTCCTTCCCCTGCTGCTCCAACTGACGGCGAAGCTCCTCGCACACCTTCGCCTCCTTTTGCCGCTCGGCCTCCGCCAACTCCGCCCGGAGCTCCTTCTCCTTCAAGAGCACGGCCTGCTTCACCTGCTCCTCCGTGGTCCCCCCAGCTGGAGTGGCTCCCCCGATCGCCCTCTCCAAACTCCGCGCCTTCTCCTCCGCATGCTTCGCCTTCAGCTCGATCAGGCGGAGCTTCTCGGCGTACTTGATCTTCTCCGCATCCTCCAACAATTTCGCCTGCTTCGCCTTTCCTCCTCCGCCGCGACCTTCTCCTCCCGCTGCCGCTTGTGGCCGCTCACGCTCTTCGCCCTTGTCTTCTGCGCGCTCTTGGCCTTCTGCTCCTCAGGCTTCGGGAAGTTGCATCCGTCTTCCTGGTTGCCTGACCACTTGAAGGTGATCACCTCCCTGGCCATACCCCTTTGCAGGGTCTTGGTGGTCAGCGCCCCACCTTTTCCCCCACCGCCAGCCCCCTCGCGGCTGATCTGCGCCACGGTCATCTTGGCTGCATCCCGCGTCCGCTGAATGATCACGCCCATTGCCTGAGAAAAGGCGTACCGGAACGCCATCAAGCTGCGCTTTTCCTTCTCCAGGTCAGCCTGCGTCAAGGCAATCTGACGTCCCTGGGAGCTTCTGCAGCTGCTGCTGCCGCGGGGGTGAAGGGCCATGAACTTCTCGTCCCTCACCAGCAGTGCCTCCGATCCACGTCCCAATGGCAACTGCAGCACCTGGAAGTCCCACCCCTCAAACCCCGAGCTTTTTGCAGGAACACCAGGCCCTGCGTCTGGCCGCCGTTGGTGCGCAGCACATACCCCAGGCGCAGCACCCCACCGTGCGCCATGGGCAGGTTTTCGTAGTCCTCTTTCAGGAGCACGGGCATTCCCGTGCAGACCAGGCCCGATGTCTTGTCGGGGTACAGCACGTCCGCCCCCCCGAAGACCTGCAGCTTGATGCCCGAGTCCATAAGGCCGCTCTTCGGCCCGTAAAACCGGGTGACGAAATTCCCCTTCATGGGAATGCCCGCTTTCGTCACCGGCTGCAGCTCCGCCCTGGGCACCGTCTTGAGGGCGCCCGTCTCCATCACGCCGACCTCCACCTTCTCCTCCGTGACCGAAGACTGGAGGATGACCACTTCGGAGCCCAACATTGCGAGGCCCCCGTCGAAGATGACGTTGTAGTCCACGCCCAAGAGGTTGGCAACCTCCTCGCCTTCCAAGCGCCTGCTTCGCCGGCGAGCTGCGTACTCCACCGTAAACTCTGTCAGGTTGTACACGGGCACATCCGATGACCTATCCACGTACGAATGTGCCCCCCGACGGACGTTCGGCCCCAGCTTTACGGCGTTCGACGGAATCGTCGGCCAGGAACAGCCAGGGTAGGCTTCCCCAAAGTGGAAACCCCCACGCCGGAACATTAATACCTCATATGCCTGCCCTACAAAAAGGGACTCCCTTGCATCACACCGCATGTGAGAACCCGGAAATATCCCCACAGGGTACCCTGGAGTGAAGCAAAAAATAAGGGATAGTTCTGTGCCGTCTAAATGCGGGCTCTGCAGATCAGCCCCGGGCAGCGTCAGCAACGTAGACATCCCACCTTTCCCCTTGCGAAGTACGTCCGGTCGCACGGTCGTGCGCTTCCACCCTGGGTTTGCAATGACCTGCCTCCCTACCTCCGCAATCATCCTCCCCAGAAAACCCCTCCGATCCACGTCTCCTATCCACCTACTACTGTCGTAGCGTGCATCCCGGTCCTCTGAATTCAGGTCGGCGAAGCTATTCAACCACTCCCCGGTCACGCATCCATCGTGCTCCTGAGGGGAAACTTCGACGCCCTCAACCCGTGCCACGCAAAACCCTTCCGTTTCCATGTCCCTCTCCCATCCTTCGGGCATTAACACACGGATATTGGACAGGTCGTCCTCACCTGGCGATGGCGTTTCCTTCTCATCCACCGCCTTTCCTCCCACCAAGTTCTGGCTGACGGTCTCGCTGTCAGACTCCTCTGTGTGTGCTGCTGCTGCTGCTGCTGCTGCTGCTGCTGATGCTATCAATCCTGCTGTTGCTTGGGCTAGTGTTGCTTCTGCTGTTGCTTCTGTTGCTGCTGGGGCTGCTGGGGCTGCTGCTGCTGCTTCTGGTTTTGCTTCATGCCCGTGTCCATAAGCTGCTGCTGCTTCTTCTTTTGCTTCTTTTGCTGCTGCTGCTGCTGCTGCTGCTGCTGCTGCTTCTGCTTTTGCTTCTGCTGCTGGGGCTGCTGCTGCTTCTGTTGTTGCTTCTGCTTTTGCTTCTGCTGCTGGC
>LGRX02012609.1:0-23844 GCA_001247695.2 Cymbomonas tetramitiformis
GCACTGTCGCGCACATGATCCTGCGGTCAGATGATGTAATGGCGATATCCATGCTAACATCGCATGGTAATTAATCGCGCTGTCCAAAAGGATCGACGCCTAGTGGAGATCGCATATTTGTGATCGACAGCGCCTAGACCTCTGACCTTTATAATCTTCACATGATCCAAATTACCTTACCTTACCTTACCTTACTTACCTTACTTAATCAGCAGCAGCAGCAAAGCTCGAATCCCAACGGGCGACGCAGTCGAATTTTCGATCTCACGATCGCCAGACGCTAACGATGACAGTGCCACTGCAGTCGCGTGTATGTACCGCGACGCCACCCACGCGTTATGGCATGGCATGCTGGGAATCAAAAAGCGAAGCACTGTCGCGCGCATGATCCTGCGGTCATATGATGTAATGGCGATATCCATGTTAACATCGCATAGTAATTAACCGTGCTGTCCAAAAAGATCGACGCCTAGTGGAGATCGCAGACTTGTGATCGACAGCGCCTAGTGTATTACATGCAGCAGCAGCAGCAGCAGCAGCAAAGCTCGAATCCCAACGGGCGACGCAGTCGAATTATCGATCTCACGATCGCCAGCCGCCAACGATGACAGTGCCACTGCAGTCGCGTACATTCATCGCGACGCCACCCACGCGTTATGGCATGGCATGATGGGAAGCAAAAAGCAAAGCACTGTCGCGCACATGATCCTGCGGTCATATGATGTAATGGCGATATCCATGTTAACATCGCATGGTAATTAATCGCGCTGTCCAAAAAGATCGACGCCTAGTGGAGATCGCACACTTGTGATCGACAGCGCCTAGACCTTTGACCTTTATAATCTTCACCCAAACCAAATTACCTTACTTACCTTACCTTAATCAGCAGCAGCAGCAGCAGCAGCAGCAGCAAAGCTCGAATCCCAACGAGCGACGCAGTCGAATTATCGATCTCACGATCGCCAGACGCTAACGATGACAGTGCCACTGCAGTCGCGTGTATGTACCGCGACGCCACCCACGCGTTATGGCATGGCATGCTGGGAAGCAAAAAGCAAAGCACTGTCGCGCACATGATCCTGCGGTCATATGATGTAACGGCGATATCCATGTTAACATCGCATGGCAATTATTGGTGCTGTCCAAAAAGATCGACGCCTAGTGGAGATCGCATACTTGTGATCGACAGCGCCTAGTGTATTACATGCAGCAGCAGCAGCAGCAAAGCTCGAATCCCAACGGGCGACGCAGTCGAATTTTCGATCTCACGATCGCCAGGCGCTAACGATGACAGTGCCACAACAGTCGCGTGCATTTATCGCGACGCCACCCACGCGTTATGGCATGGCATGATGGGAAGCAAAAAGCAAAGCACTGTCGCGCACATGATCCTGCGGTCATATGATGTAACGGCGATATCCATGTTAACATCGCATGGTAATTAATCGCGCTGTCCAAAAAAGATCGACGCCTAGTGGAGATCGCATATTTGTGATCGACAGCGCCTCGTACTTACCTTACCTTAGTCAATCAGCAGCAGCAGCAGCAAAGCTCGAATCCCAACGGGCGACGCAGTCGAATGCTCCATCTCACGATCGCCAGACGCTAACGATGACACTGCCACAACAGTCGCGTTTATGTACCGCGACGCCACCCACGCGTTATGACACGGCATGCTGGGAAGCAAAAAGCAAAGCACTGTCGCGCACATGATCCTGCGGTCATATGATGTAATGGCGATATCCATGTTAACATCGCATGGTAATTAACCGTGCTGTCCAAAAAGATCGACGCCTAGTGGAGATCGCATATTTGTGATCGACAGCGCCTAGTACCTTACTTACCTTACTTAATCAGCAGCAAAGCACGAATCCCAACGGGCGACACAGATGAACTTCCAATCGCACGATCGCCAGACGCTAACGATGACAGTGCCACTGCAGTCGCGTACATTTACCGCGACGCCACCCACGTGTTATGGCATGGCATGTTGGGACGCGAAAAGCGAAGCACTGTCGCGCACATGATCCTACAGTCAGATGGCCTAGTGGAGATCTCTTTTTGAGATCGATCCACCTACGGGTGCGCGCTCGAATTTTAGAGACGAAGTTGGTTCGAGTTTCGATGGAATTCCACAAATTTCTCTTAAAAGCGTCACAATCGGACCCCGGACCGAATCGGGGAAAATGATAATCTACGGCAGAACGTACAATTCCCCAAGCGAATCGGACAGCAGCGATTAAGAAGATTTTTTCAAGGGAAGACGTATGCTTTTAAGAGACTTTTCTTCGAACACCTGTGAGCTGTTTTATGCGAGACTGCAGGCGAGGGGATCGGGGAAGCACGATGCTTTGAAGCTCTTCCATGACGTTCGCGCTTATTTCCATTTGGTCAACGCCGCCGGTTAGTCACCACTATTTCTCACACAGCCTACTTACATATTCAGTTTCCCAGTATTCTTAAGCTGAAAGCGTGATTCCCGGGAATGAATTCCACTCTCCACAAGTTCTTCAACCGAGCATCTGAAGCAGAATCCACTGCTTCTAAAGCTGTAGTAACAGAAGTGAAATTAGTGCAGCAGAGATCGCGCGAGTTTCCTTGTCCGACATGTCCGAAATTATTCACGACAGCGCGTTGGCGTCGAGAGCATATGCTTTCATGCACTGTCGCAAAAACCGTTCAAGCTCCTCTTCCAAGACCTCCCAAAACCTCAACGAATTCCACACCTGAGGTTCATACGACTCTAGGTAACCGTGTACAAGAATATCGCGTTCGCGCTCTAAGGTTTCCTTTGCTGTCTGCTTTGTATGATAAGTAACACAATCTTTAGGACTGTAAGAATTTGTCAGGTTTCCGTATGCTCAGTTTTCAGTTTGCTGATATGTTGTTCGTGTGCGGTTGTGGCATCATGTTCATGAAGCCTTTTCTCCTTGAAAATGACTCTCTCACGATTTCTTATGCGTTGCTACTTGTTTTCGCAGCGTGCAGTGCTCCTAACACCATAGAACAAGATTCCACTGGTACGTATTTGTCACTCGCAGGAGATTGCTCCAAGTGTGTTATGAAATCGCGATCTTGATATGGCTTCGCTGGTTGTGTGGTTCCAAAAGCTATTTGTGTCATGCCATTTGAACAATAGGGTGCCCTATGTGTGTCGCGTGTGGTTGATCAGTGACAGTTGAAGTTTCTGGATCACCAAGAGTCTTGATGCCTTAGAGTTGGCGTCTGATCATAGCAAGCTCGAAAAGCATGTGCTCGTTGAATCACGTTGTGGCGTGGTGTGCTATTTCTTTTCCAGTGAGCTCTGGCATTCCTAACGTTGCATCGGACACTAGCAACAGTGCGTAGATGGGACCCACGTGTCATGGTGATGTTCCAACCCAACGCCTGGGTCGATGCTCCAGTGGCTTGTGATTTTGCAAGGAGATGCTTCAAGAGACACCGTGGTGAGTCCAGCCACCGACTCTCGTCATTGTTGTTTTTAGTAGATGCGTGCATCCCTTGACTGCGCCTCCTTTCCTTGACTACGCCTCCTTTCCGAGCCCTTTCATAGGTGCCGCGAGTGACAGAAATAGGTAGCTTTATTATCCTCTCAATTTCATTGGTGCTCTATATTCATTTATGTAATTGTTAACAAGTATTGTGTTCCCAAATGCAGAGCTTGTTGCCAACGAAACGCAAGAACACCACAAAAAGCAACGAACTCCGCAAGACACCACCGTTGTCAACGATGCGGCCATCCGGCTAAAGCGGCTAGCGGCTAGCGGCCATGCGGCTAAAGACCTAGCCGCGAAGGATGCTGTTGCCGCCAAGAAGGAGATTGCCAGAGTCGAACGAGCGGAGAGGGCAGCTTCCGCCAAGGAGAAAGCGGCTCACAAGGAGGCTCAAAAGCGCGAGGAGCTCTCTTCAGGTGATAGCACAACCCTTTTAATTGTGTTATGGCTAAGGAAGAACTTGATATCTTTGCTTGGTTGCCATAAGGTAACGTGAAAATGACGTTGAAGATTTGTGTTTTGTGGCAGGCATTATCAGTAAGCCGTCCAGTCACCCCGAGTTGGTGAAGGAGTTGGAAGTGTTATTCGATAATGGGGAAAGGTGGACCGGCGTCAGGCACAAGGCTCGGCGTCCGAGCGGAATTTGCTAGGCGCACGTGGGCGGGGAATCAACGATTGTGCCCCCGCAAAGGGGAGACGCCGCTGAAAATTGTCTGCCACAAGATCACCGCGACCAAAAGGTTACAAAACCAAAGCTTGAAACGTCACGTAGTCGTTCCCTTTGCTAGGTGGTCTGGTCCCTTGAAATGTGAGCTATATGCAGCAGGAGCCATATGCACACATATTATGTTTTCAGAGTAAAATAGTAATAATATACGAGTTAACGAGTAGTTGTGTAAGATAGTCATAATGATAAACTTATGCTGAAATAATGTACCCTGATAAGATATTCATAATGATATTCCAATCTACATAAACTTGAGCATAGCTTCACTAATGTGCCCACTCCGGAGGTGCCGAGTGTAAGCTACTTGTAACAAGTTGGTTGTTGATTGGAACGTCATTACGATGTGTAGATGGGACTTGATCGTAGACTTATTGGTGATGTATGCGTGAAGCTTTAATATTTTGTGATTGTGCTCAATACACTATACCTTGCATCCATTATGCATGCCGGAAGCGATGCAAACCATGCATAGATATGGTTTGTATGTCCATGTATACGTTCCGTTGGTCGATGTCAACTTTCTCAAATGAAGATTTCCTCGCGGCTAAGGATATAGAGTGGGGTACGGCACCCCAGAAAACCGGTCTCGGAATTGGATTTAGACCACTGGATCGACCGCTACGGGCCACTCTGGTGGATTCGTTTGAAAGATCCACAGGTATCTTTCAAACGAAATAACTGCTGGACTTCGGGTTTAGGCTTAGTTATTATGGGCTCTGACTAGCCCCTAGCCTGACCCTGCTTCCGTCTCGTGTCCGTGACATCCTAGCACTGTACTGTACAGTAGTACAGTACAGTAGTACAGTCATTGTTTACTGTCTAAGTTTTCGAGAGCATAAAGCCTCGGCCAGACACTGTTTATGAGATTATCAGTTTGATTCCTAGCGAGCTTAGCCGGACAGCGTATCTGTCTTCCTCGCAGGTTATGGCCCGCACCGGCTTTCCGGTGATTCTGATGATGGCACAGCGCCTTGCTGTTGCCATGTTCGGCTAAGTAGGACGTAGGAGGGGCTGAGCGCCCACTTGGGCGGTGGTGTGTTATTCCCGCAGTATGGCCTTTTAGCTTGGCAGTGATGGCGGCACGCGTTGTGCTCGCCTTCGCTGCGCAGGAGATCAGCAGTTGGTGACGGATTGTTTTTTTTATTACGGCAGTATCGTCGCCAGGAGAGTTGATCTGTTTCGTGCGCCGCTGGCTCCGGCGAGGTCGTTCCACACGTGACTTATTTTGGCCGCTCTCATTGTTCCGCTCACGACCTGTATGTTTCGATCTCGTCGGCTGAGACTTCTACAAAAATATCTGGCCGCTGTAAGAGTTCTTACGCCATCCCCCTGTTTAGCTCAATCTTCTCCCCTGTCTCTCTCTATCATGGTTACCACAGCGAACAACATGACGCGGTCTCGCGTCCGTAGATTAGAAACTATTTTCGATGATGTGGGTGCGCAGCATTCTGCGACACCACACACCCCGCAGCTGCCAGCTCCGACCACCGCAGCTGCGAGGGAAGTTCTGGACAAATGCAAGCAGTTGGCTCGGGAAAATTTCGACAGAAAAGTTGCCAAGACCGTTGCCACTAAAATTCTGGGAGACAAATCGGTGCGCTTTGCAGGGACAGAGACAGACGCGGTGGACATTTTTTCACAATTGATGCATGAGTTACGCACGCAGTTCGTGCTTCAATCATCGGCGTTTGCTCCCCTGTTTGACTTGACCGACATGGCAGTTGAGGCTAGGCATGAGGCCAATGAATTGCTGCTCTCGGCTCTGACATTTCTGGCTCGCCCTGGCTCACCTGCTCGTGACTGGCTTGAGGCCTCTGGGTCCGACGTTCCTGGAGATGGCAAGCGCGCTGCCCTTGAGGTGGTGCGCATGCTCCAGGAACGCTCGGAACCCTTTGACTCTTTTGAGTTGCTGTTGGCGGTTCGCATCCCCAGCAGCAAAGATCCTGACCGTGGCATCCGCGAGTTCAATGGCCTGTTGAGGGACGTTCAGCGTTCCCACAACTTGCCGGAGGACGCGGTGAAGCGGCAATTTCTGAAGGCTCTCGGCGATTCGTGGCTGTACCGTGATTTGGCTAACTCTCTGGCTCGGGCTGACCAGCGGCAGGGCGTGTCTCTCCTGACTATTCAGGCTCGTGTGCGGGAGCAGTTCCGCCACGGCCTGAAGGTCTCTGACGCCCCTGTCTCTGCTCTGTCATTCGGCGATGGCGCGTCTGACCTGGCTGCGGCGTTGTCCAGTCTGCGGAAGCAGCTGGAGCGCATGCAACAGGACATTCGTGACCTGAAGCGGCAGAAGCGGGAAGGGCCTCCGCCTGCGGGCAAGCACCTTACCCGCTCTGCTGCTAAGCATCATCGTGCTGGTGTTCAGCCACTTGGCACCGCTCCTCCTGTCTCATTTGACAAGAAGAGTGGTGCCTTCGTGCCCCACTGCAGAAATGCGGTGTGTGCACGGAGTGGTTTGAAGCACTGGCATGCTGAATGCCCCAACGGCGGTCTTCACTCTGCCCACTATTGTAGTGCAGTTGAAGACTATGAGACTGAATGCTTGGCTGTTCGTTTCCAGCGGTTCTATGACGCTGGGGATGAACATGCCTTCGAGTCGCTCTGCACGATGGAGGGTCGCCCGGAGGTGTGCGAGCTGTCGGCACATTCTTTTGTGACGGCTGAGCCCACGTCTCTGCGGCACTTTCAGGATGCGGCAGCTTCCGCTCAGGATGCGGCAGCTGACGAGGGCGACATGGCTCAGTTTGGTCTGGCCACGTTCCACTCGGGTGCACAGGACTCGATTCCGCCACCGCCTGCGGTTCGGGATCCCTCTGCACTCGTGGCAGGTGGTGTGCCTGCGGCTCGTGACCCGCCAGTGGCTGTCCATGGCTCTCTCGGCTTGCCTGGCTCTGTCCCATCACTCCAGCTTGGCGACTCTGCACCGGCTCCGCTGTTTGCTGGCATGAGGATCGAGACTTCTGACGTTGACTCTGAAGGCTCTGACAATGACCACGGCTCTGACAATGACTCTGACGGCGGGCAGCGGATGGCTTTTGGCTCCTTCGGCACTCTTGGGCATGGCTCTGACTCTGACCTTGATGACGGGGGAGCATCGCCGGACAGTCTGACTCCGGTGTGCCGTCCGCGGGCTCCGCCGGGTTTTCTCCGATGTGCATTAATGTCTTCCATGCTTTGTTGTTCTCTGCTGGCCAGTGCTACGGCGTCTCTGGTTGCCGTGGGCGGTGGTGACAGGGGCCTGGTTGAGCCCGGAGCCACCGTCCGTCGGCTTACCGGAGATCTCTTTGCTTCGGATCCGCCGCTTGGCTCTCTGGACATCCGTGATTGGCCGCCAGGTGATCGAGTTCTATTGTCTCTTTCTTCAATGCTCAAACCGCCGTGGAGGTCCGCTTGTTTCAGTTCTTCGGTGTTTTCGGAATCTTTGCAGTCTTCGGTTGATTTACTTTCTGCTGTGGAACCACCTTGCCCACTTGGGCCTGGTGGTGCTCGATTTCAAAAGGACAGCTTACGATTCACTTCGGGGATCTTCTGTGTTCACATCCCGACCGCTGAACTCAGCTCTGCTGACCAGCTTCAAAGTGGCTGAGTTTCTTTTCAATTGTCCTGGCAGCTTGATTAGCTTTAGCCCAGTAGTGGGATGACCGGGTCAAGACCCCGGCACCCAGCTAGAAGTGATCGGTTTCCACCGAGTTGCACGTAGGTGTTTGTTTATTATCTCGTGGCTGTATATCCTGTACCTGCCTTGCTAGGTAGTCACACCCACGGGTGGTGTGCTGGACTTCGGGTTTAGGCTTAGTTATTATGGGCTCTGACTAGCCCCTAGCCTGACCCTGCTTCCGTCTCGTGTCCGTGACATCCTAGCACTGTACTGTACAGTAGTACAGTACAGTAGTACAGTCATTGTTTACTGTCTGGGTTTCCGAGAGCATAAAGCCTCGGCCAGACACTGTTTATGAGATTATCAGTTTGATTCCTAGCGAGCTTAGCCGGACAGCGTATCTGTCTTCCTCGCAATAACCTTTGCATCTTCAACGGAAAGTGGCCTCCCTTTGTTGGAATGCTTAGCGAGCGGGATCTGGTGTGGCTCCGCGCATCCGCCGCACCAGACAGCGGCCATTCGTTAGGCCAAGTGAGCGTTTCTGCACGTCGAACATAAATATAATCAACACTCTGTCAACTCTTTTCACTGGAGTGGGTGCACCTCCCTATCGAGTGGGCACCTGGCCACCAAAAACACTCCGTAAAATGTGCTGGACTTTAGGTTCAGGGTTATCATTATGGGCTCTGATAGCCCCTAGCCTGACCCGTCTCTGATCGGAACCGTGACTCCGCTAGTAGCTAGGATGACAGTACAGTAGTACTGTACTGTCAGTCATCACTTCGTATTATCCGGGTTTCCGAGATGCATGATAAAAGCACTCGGCCGGACTGATTATGGGAGCTTAGCCAGTTTTACCCGAGCGGAACACCTGTTCTCGCAGGTTATGCGCGTCACCACTTCCCTAGTAATTCTGATGGCACAGCGCCTAGCTGTTGCCATGTTTGGCTAAGTTTTGACACAGAGATGGGGTGGGCGCCCCCTTAGGCAGTAGTTCGTCTTTTCGCGGTATGGCCTTCTCTTGACGTGGAGATCAGTTTTACGGAACATTTATCGGCAGCAGTATCGTCGCTTATTATGGCTTCTTTTTACGTTTCGCCTGGCCGGTGGAGAGGACACTCCGCGTATTGTGGCTCGCAACCACTTTTAGCCAATCGGCTCATGACCTGTTTGATGTTGTTCTTGTTACTGAGGCTTCTGCAGGGATTGGCCGCTGCGTTTTCCGATCTTTCTACTGCCGACACGCTAGCCCACACTACCCGTCTCGTCGTCATTTTTACCATGGAGACTCCGATTGGACCACGCACACGCGCTAGAGCGCGGAAGCTGGCAACCATTTTCGATGATGTTGGGGCACTGAATGCAGCTACGCCATCGACTCCGCATTTGGCTTCGGGCGAATCTGAAGCGTCCACTGCGGCAGCCGTACTTTTGCAGAGGTTGCGCAGGGACTCTTTTGATGTTCAATGTGCCAAAACAGCAGCGACCAAAGTTCTGGGTGACAAAACTGCAAAATTTAAAGGCAACGAAAATTCAGCTTCGGACATTTTTTCGCAATTGGTATCCGAGCTACAGCAGTTGTTCACGCTACAGTCGCCTGCGTTTGCACCCCTGTTTGAACTGACAGCTGCTGACGCCCCTGTCCTGTCTGCTGCGAATGAGCTGTTGTACTCTGTGCTGCTACTGCTGACTGCGCCAGGGTCTCCTGCCCGTAATTGGGTAGAGGCTTCTGGTTCGGATGTTCCTGCCGATGGCAAGCGTGCCACCCTCGAGGTGGTGCGTATGCTTGCGGATGTATCGACCCCGTTCGATGCGTTTGCAGAGCTGCTTGAGGTTAGGATCTCTGATGAACAAGACCCTGACTCTGACATTCGGCTGTTTAACAGCTGTCTTCGGGATGCACAGCGTCTGCAGGCGTTGCCCGAGGACGCTGTTAAACGGCAATTCATCTCTGCGCTGTCTGGGCCGGCTTACGCCGCGCTGGTTGACTCGTTTGCTCGAGCTGACCAGCGTGCGGCTGTGAGTCTGCTCACCTTGCAGGCGCGCGTGCGCGAGCAGTACCGCTGCGGGCGGCTCTCGGGCAAGCGCACTGCGGGGCGGCCCATGTCTGTTGCGTCTTGCACCACTGACACTGGCCTGGCTTCGGCCATCGATCGGCTCAGTGCTCAGTTGGTCAAGTTGCAGCGGGATGTGGATTCCCTTAAGAAGGGTGGCTCCAAGCCCCCTGGGAAACACACTCCGCGCAACTTCCACCGACCTGGAGTGCGACCGCTTGCTCATTCCGCCTCTTCGGAGGTGGCTTTTGACAAGCGGTCTGGCACCTTTGTCCCAACGTGCAGGCACGAGAAGTGCCGCGCCGTTGGGTCGAAGCATTGGCTGAGTGAGTGTCCTCACAAGGACACTCACCCAATGACCATTTCGGCATCCTACTGCCAAGCCGTTGAGTCTTATGACTCCGACGTGCTTGCCCTTCGTTTTCAGCGGTACTATGACGCTGGGGACGAGGGGTCCATGGAGCACTTGTGTGCTCTCGTGGGGCAACCTGAAGTCTGTGAGCTGTCTGCGCATTCCTTTGCTCCAGAGCCTACGGCTCTGCAGCAGTTCAGGGATGCCGCTGCCTCTGCTGAGTCTGCACCTGATGAGCACCTGTCCATTGGCCGTGTTGCGTTTGCTGAGGTCAGCGGTCCGCTTGCTGGTGGTGTCGCTGAGCCGACCGCCAACAAGCGGCTGCTGCCGGGAGCCTCTGCACCCGCGCATCGTGAGCCGCGTGACTTGCATGAGGTCAGCCGTACCGCCTTCGTGCCGCCGTCTGCCTCTCTGGCTCTCGGCCCGATGGCTACGGCTGACAACTCTTTCAAAACATTCAACACTGTGCACCCTGACTGGCTTGACATTGACCCTGAGCCTGTTGAGGTGTGTGATTCCGATGACGATGAAGTCTGCCTGACTGAAATTGAGGGGGGTACGACGCCGGCGGCTACGGCACTTCGGCGGTTCGGAGTCCCCAGAGGCTCCAAGCCATTTGGCATCGGTCAGTTTGCACTCACTCTCTTCATGGTGGCTACATTTCTCCTCAGTGCTACGGCGATGCCGACACTCGTGGTCGGCGGTGGTGTCAGGGGCCTGGTTGAGCCCGGAGCCACTTACGATCGCGGTGCGGTTCGTCTCGGTGATGCATTACCGGATCCTCTTTGCCCGCCTGTGGTTACTGCTGGTTCGTCAATGCCGCAGCGGGATGTGACACAATTTTCTTTTCAATCGACCTCGGCTGCTTTGCGGTTTGGACATCCTAACAATTCACTCCGGGATCCGCCTGACCCTCTTGGGTCTGGTGGTGTCAACGCCTTTCAATTATCGTCTCAACTCACTTCGGAAGTATTTCTGCCTTGGAATCCGACCGCTGAACTCGGCTCTGCCGACCAGCTTTGTAGTGGCTGAGTGTGCTTATCTGTTATCCTGGTGGTTTGATTAGCCTTGGCCGCAGTAGTGGGTTGTGCCGGGACAAGTCCCCGGGCACCCAGCTTAAAGTATATCTGTTTCCAGTGAGTTGCTGTTTGTTATCTGTTTAGTTAGCTCCGCTTGCCTAGCCCTATTAGCTACGGTCACAGCTCCGGGTGGTGTGCTGGACTTTAGGTTCAGGGTTATTATTATGGGCTCTGATAGCCCCTAGCCTGACCCGTCTCTGATCGGAACCGTGACTCCGCTAGTAGCTAGGATGACAGTACAGTAGTACTGTACTGTCAGTCATCACTTCGTATTATCCGGGTTTCCGAGATGCATGATAAAAGCACTCGGCCGGACTGATTATGGGAGCTTAGCCAGTTTTACCCGAGCGGAACACCTGTTCTCGCAAAATGTGGTGTATGCAGGTGTGTCCAAAACAGTTTAAAAGCTCGTCACATAGCACCTTTGTTCACTCGACTGTGCTTGTGCATAGGAGATCGCGCGCACCTCTTAAATACTTCTAACATACCGCACTTACAAGGTGGAGATGCATGCAATATCCGAGATGACAAATAGGGGTAGTTTGAGGGGTAATTTTGGCGTAATGCGGCGTGCTATGGCGTAAAATTGGCGTCTATCTTGACTAGAAAAAAATTGCTAAGACTAGCAAGGCATGCTGGAATCTGTATAGGCAGCCCTGACTGGGAGTCCCGGTGCAGGCCCCTATGACAGACCCCTAGGACCAACACTGGACTGCTGACTGATCTATAGGTTCGTGCTGTGACACACGCTGTGTCACAGGTAGGCTAGTATCCGAGACCGTTGCGAGACCGTTCCGGGTATATCTAGCTTAGGGTTTATTATCTTATCACAGTTTATCCATACAGTTCGGGACCCTCTGATATCTAGTGAACTAGGATATTCCGGTAGGTCGTGGCCCCATCCACGCTTTATTCCACTTGCTAGTTTGGCCATGATTGGCTAAACGGCCGCTCGGAGAGGTGGTGCGCGTCTGCGCGTTTGGGTATTAGTGGGGATTATGAGATGAGCGGCTTGCGGTGAGCGACTTTGGGCCGCAGCTATGGGGTGCCGGCTTGGATTGGGTTTCGTCGTCGCAATGTTCACTATTCGCGGTTCTCTGCTCGCTCTGATCCTGCCTGCTACCGTATTTTGGGCTGGTGACCTAGGCACCTTTGACTTCGACGACATCTTCCTTCGCCCCTCGCTAGCATGGCCCGACCGCTCTTTCCGTGTCTGTGACGTCACATTTTCTCCGCGACCCTACCCAAACGTGCTGCAGCGTACCGCCTCCCCTCAGGCTTATCTAGAGATGGGAATCACAACGAGATCCAAGAAATCCCTCACGAGGGACAGCGACATCGACGCCTCTCTGAGGTTGATCGACGGGGTACGGAACACGCCGACGGCAGCTACGCCTTCAGTTCCTACCCCCAACCCTGCATCGAACGAAGACGCGGACGTGGCCGTCAGACGTTACTTGCAGGAGCAATCCAAGTTGGTGGACGAGATCTACAAAGCGCGTCTCCATCGGGCTTGGGCCAAGAGTATCCGTGAGGATATTCTTGGTGACAAGAAACATCATTTTCGCGGTACGGACGACGCTGGCCTTCTGTCCGACCTGGTGGTGCAGCTGCGTACGGAGTTTCAGTCGGCTGGACTGGAACTGTGTGCCTTTGACCTCGACGACCCTCTGGCACCCGTGGTCAACAAGGTGAATGGGCTTCTCTACGACGTTCTTGCCCTGGTGATTGAGAAGCACAGCAACGCGTTCGTCTGGCTCACTGGTACGGATTCTTCGACTGACCGAGATGGACGGCGAGCTCTCATCGACGTGATCAAGGGCTGTGTGCCGGTGGCACTACGGGAGTCGCAGCAGGAGGAGCACGCCGCGTTACGTTATCCCGCAAACGTTGACCCGCAGCCGATCTTGGCTAAGGAACAGCGTTTGGTGCGGGATAACAGGGCGTCTGACTGGACACCGACGGAGGCTACCAGAAAGTTGAGCCTCTACACCCGCCTCGACCCGACCTTCTACGCTGCGGTGAAGGTCCGCTATCCCATGACCGCTGACTTGGCTCATGTGTCGCTGGTTTCGCTCCGTTCCATGGTTGTGGAGATCTACCAGGCTTGGGCACAGACGGGCGGGGGGAAGACGGCTTCTGGCGCGGACGGCATCTCCGCGCACCTGTCTAGCAGCGAGTACGACGCACTGCTGCGGAAGATCACGGAGCTGCAGGAGCTCGTACAACGGCAGCAAGGTGAGGCCGCTCCGGTTGTGCGGCAACAACGGGAGCGGGTGCAGCAGCGGCAGCAGCAGCAGCGGGGGCAGCAGCCGCGAGGATTCCGTGTGGGGACCCACAAGGCCCCACCGGTGGGATTCGACCGCGACGATCAACGGGCCAAGCCGTTCTGCGGTAGGTGCAAGAAGGCGGGAAAAGGTGAGGCGTATCACTTTTACCGCGACTGCCCGTTGGGCGGGCGCCAACACCCGCCCACCTCTGCCGCGGCATTTTGCGTTCCCATCGACGAGGAGGACGCAGAGGGGGTGCACGCACTCGCCATGTGTGCGTTGTTCCAGCAGGCGGCGGATGACGGGGCGGAGTCCTTCGCGCGTGCGGCAGCCGCGTACGGGCCGCCCGCTGTGCTTTGTGCGGGAGCGGTCGGCGGCATTGACGTGTCCGCCTACGGCTTCACCGTGGAGCGGCAGCCGGATTCCGAGGGAGACGACATCCTCCGCAGGCTCGACGATCTTGCCGCGGAGGTTCACTCCGCGGCCAACCCGCAGGTGCATTACACTCACGCATCTTTCCCGCCTCCTGCCGGTAACGGGCAGGGGGCTTCGGCTCTGGTGTGCGTACCCGCCGCAGCGGTGGCCACACCGGAGGAGCAGGTTCCGGCAGGTGGTGCGGCGGCATCGGCATCCGCCGTGCCGGCCCCTGCTATGCCTGTCTCGCAGGGAGAAGATGTGAAGCCCGCGCCACTTCAATCGGCGCGGGTGACCACCACAGCGGACGCGGACGGTGAGTTCGCTGGGTTCGTTCAGACCGTGAACCACGCCGCCGTCGAAACGGTTGATCTCACGGGTTACGACACGGACGATTACGAGGACTTCGCTGACGGCAGCTTCGTCGTGAAGCCGCGGGCCTCGGCCATCTCGGCAAATCACTCGTCGACGCCCGCAGCCCAAGCACCTCACTCTGGTGGTGCTCTGGAGGATTGGCGTGAGGGTGCTCCCCGCAGCTACGGCTGTGGAAGGCCTCCGTGGGGCTTCCCCGCCCACGCGGGCTTGTGGGGGATGCCCTTCCTTCTCTCTTTCATTCTCTTGATTTCTGTCGTGGGAGTGGGAGCTGCCACCTATACGGTGGCCAACGACATCGACCCTGTGCAGGTATCGGGTCGGGCTGCGCGGCAGCCTGTGCTGTGCAGGAGTGAGGAGTCACCGCTTGTCACGGTGCCATGTGCCATCCCGCCTCGTCGCCACCGGCGGGTGCAGCGGCAGCAGGGCCTCTATATGGCTCCGGTGCCGTGGCATCCCGGACCGCCGCCACCTGGCATCTTATTTGAGGGCGGTCCTCCGTTGTCGCCGGCATCGTCTTCGGATGACGAGGCGCCACCGTCGGGCAGTACTTGGCAGCACCCCGGTGCGGTGCAGCCTCCCGTGATCGACGAATCAACAACACCGACTCCGTCAAATTCTCTGGCGGATGATTTCTCAGTGACCGACACCTTGCACTTTGGCAGCCCTGTGTTACTCCGCCGTGCTACTGTGGACTACTACGGTGCTCGTTGTGGTGACGGTGCTCCTCTGGCCATTGACCCCGAGTAGTTATGTTTCTGGTTCTGGCAGTACACCACTTTCATGGTGGTGTGCTGAGATGTACTTTGACCTCAACACGGTCTTCAATCTGGTTTATGCTTTTGCTTTGACAACTTTGAACTCTTCAATCTGACTTGCTGACACAGAGCTTTTCAGTAGTTTAGCAGGACTTGCATTGCCTGTATGTTTCTGCTCTTGTGCCGGCTAGAGGGTTTCAATTTGTGTATCAGAATTGCACAGTTGAATTAGCAGTTAGGTTTGTCACCCTAGCTCCTACCCTAACTTATCTTAACATTCTGACTCTCCTAGACAGTCACCACCCACAGTGCTGGGGTGGTGTGCTGGAATCTGTATAGGCAGCCCTGACTGGGAGTCCCGGTGCAGGCCCCTATGACAGACCCCTAGGACCAACACTGGACCGCTGACTGATCTATAGGTTCGTGCTGTGACACACACTGTGTCACAGGTAGGCTAGTATCCGAGACCGTTGCGAGACCGTTCCGGGTATATCTAGCTTAGGGTTTATTATCTTATGCGAGTTTATCCATACAGTTCGGGACCCTCTGATATCTAGTGAACTAGGATATTCCGGTAAGGCACGGTATCGGTTGGTCCAAGGTGTTATTAGTCGATACCGATATGCCAAAAAAATCTATCAGGCAATACCAATAGTGTCTCTAAGTTATTAGTCGATACCGATATTAACTAATTGGGTATTAGTTGATACCGATTTTCCGATATGTGAAAAAATAACTATTAGGTAATACCGATATTATAATAAACTGATATATCGGTTCCTAGCAAGCATACGAATGTTGCCTACTCCTACCTATCTAGTTCAGCTCTTCGGCACATGATTCCTACCTATCTACATATCTAGTTCATTGCAACCATTATTAGGGAATGCTCAATGGTCCCTTCATTCAGACTTTTTCTTAAGTCGCTATGCATCTGGATGCAAGCGCTAAAAGCTCGCTCTACTAACACCGGTTGTGCTCGCAGGCGCAACAAGGAACGGTGTGGTCTGGTCATCTTGAACATCGTAATAAAAGGGAATCCCTCCCCCCCTGAGTCTTCCACCACTCTGCAAGATACAAGTCAAACTCGTCATCAGTTTTATTGCCCCGTGGCACTGCTGTAGCGGGTTCATATTCATACAACTTCACTATCACTATCTGAAAACACTTGCAAATATGGTTTTTGTGTTGGAAATAATGGACTTCTTGGCATTGGGCGTGTCACGTTGGGCGGTGCTCTCATACGCAAGCGCGTCGGTGCAAGCCGCTTGGTCCTTGGGACGCCACTTCTCTTGCAGCCGAAGGATCGCTTCCGATATTTGAATATTCTGATATCTTTCCCGATATGACACTGATTTTGTATTAGTTGATACCGATGTTACATAATTAGTAATTAGTCGATATTGATATTCCGATAACTCTTAAAAACATTATCGATTGATAGCAATATCGCCGATATATCGATTTATCGGATATCGGTTGCAACCGATACCGTGCCTTGAAGACTAGATGAGCAAATATTCAGCCCCGACTAGTTGATTGTGAAATAGGCCCGTATGGGGGGAAATTTCAAAATTCCCGTTCCGCCCCGGCCGCATTCGTAATTTTCGCCGTCGTTCAGAGGGAGGAGGAGTCTCTTAAATGCGTGGCATAGAATCTGAATTCCCACCATTGGAGGAGGAGTCTCTTAAATGCGTGATCTCTTAAATTCGAGCGCGCACCCGGTAGTTGTAGTACAAGACAAGCAGACGTCCAAGCCTGACTCTTATTACTCGGGACAGTGGTTGACAGGGTTCGTGTCTTCAACCTGTACTGTGACACATGTACCCTGCATGTAATAATATGCTTGTGCAACATGGCTTGTCGCTCAAACCAGCAAGCGATTATGTCGAATGGGAGATGAAAATTTTGGGGACCGCTGAAATATATCGTTTTGATGCTCGGAAATATATCCTGTTTGAGAATTCCACAACACAAGAGTTCGGAACCTTACCGAGCGTGTTTTCTGGCACGCGCTTGTCTCGCTATTTCATAAGGCACAGCGCCATCTGCTAAATGAACATCAGTGCATTATATTGTTATAAATCATGCCAGCGTCACATCGAACATCACGCTGTGCAACTCGCAGGTTCCAAAGCGATGACAGGCTTTTGCACCGGCCTGTGACGGCGTTTCCCGAGCACTCTAGCAACTGTGACATCCGGAGACGATGGAGCCTGAGGGGTTCTGGGCGCGAGTAGAGGAGTATCGGCAGAGCGAGCGAGCTTTTCGACTTGGCCAGTGCGTGTTCCGCCCTCCCAGTCCACGAGGCTCTTGGCTGCCACCTCGACACGTGAGTGTTGTCACTTAGTCACAACTTACTCTTATCGAGTCCACATGTCGACCACCCCCGTTCTGACGCGCACAACGTTGTGCGCCACATAGCGCACCGAATATCGCTTCTTCCCGATCAGCCCCAGCCTTCGGACACATGTCACAGCGCACTTCACATCACTTGTCCAGCCGAAGCACCTTCGACTCGTAGTATGCACCGCCCTCTTGCCAAGTGAGCGATTCTTGTGACCACGGGTGACAGAATTTGTACCGCTGCGGCTGTTCCGGAGCAAACATAGCGCCACCGACCACTCGAACGGTCGAAGGGGTGTGCACGTCTCGTTGACTTCGCGCAACTGTAGTCCTGGACCTATCATTATGTTCATCCCTTGAGATTCAGGAACGCTTTGTCTTACGATTCCAGATATGCGAAGGCGAAGAAAGCGCGGGTCTCCGAGTCGATGTGGGGAGTTAAATTTGAGATGGTGAGTTTCCGTTTTCCATATTCAGTTGATCCTCTTGCCAACGTGGGCTGGAGTGGGTCTTGACCATCTTCTGTGCTGTATGCTCCACGTTCGCTGTCCAGTGGCGCAGTCTTACCCACCTTGTCTGCACTGCGCGCTCGAGGCTCTCACGGCGCTCGCCTGAGGGGAGGGCCCGCGCTTCTCAGAATCTTTCACTGACCACTCATGGGTCAAGGTCGTGGAAGAGCCGCCGGAAGCACTGCCTGAAGGTGTGCCGCCCTCCAGCGCCCAACTTCATCCACTAACAGCTTTCATGTTCCCCTTAGCGCCCAATATCTATCGCCTCCCAGCTCAGGGCCTCAACAGCGAACGCGTTCTGCATTAAGTGATAGGAAACGGTACATCTCACCTCGGACCCCTCTCTCTTTCCATAACCGAAACATATTTAAGAGGTATCACAGGACCCTCAGTACCGTGTGTCCAACGCCGGATTTCGTGATACCTTTCAAACCTTTCAAATATGAAATCAGCGGTCAAAAGTCAGATTTCAGAAGCCAGAGTTGAAAATCCAAATACTCCATATACGATTGGATCATCGTTTTGCTCGCCAGTCGCGATTCTGCTATATGCACCTTTTCATTTTTCCTCGACTATGTTTAATAGTCCAAAGAAGAGTTATCAAAGGTCAAGCCGTGGTCATTTGAAAGGGTAATAACTAGTTTTGATCAGCTTCCTTTTTCGATTTAGCCTAGACAGGCTAGACAGGCTAAGATGCCTGAGCTTTACTTTTGCGGACATTGCATCCGCCAAATGGAAAAAATAAGCTGGCCAATCGATAGTCCGTGTCGAGACGAATTATGCCTTCGAAGTGCTCATTGGTTGACAAGTTATTGCATTTTCTCAATGCCATATCAGGTATGAGGGTAACCGTTGTCTTTGTCAAACGTGCATTGGGCTGGGAAAATCATCCTTAAGAAAATGACTGATTTTCGATTTTCGGTTCCATACGGAAGAACCCAATAACTGAGTGGCTCTCGACGCGCAGACCTGCATATGCCCCTGCTCTTGACCCAGAGTTGTAAGCTTTTGACCTTTCGTTTGATGCTTTTCTACTCGTTCTGCGTGTGGGCGGTGCGAGGTGGCAACCGGCTCGGTGCGAGCAACGGCTTGCTGTAACCGAGGCTTTCGTGCCGGCAGCGGACTCCGTACGGGATATCAGCTTTCCCGAAGGGGTAGAGTGGTGGGACATCAATCAAAGCAGCATCATTCACGGGCGTCTGGTCGCATTGGTCCTAAGGTTTCGATCATATCGCTCCGATGCAGGTGATGGTTGACTTACAGGCAGAGCAGGAGTTTGAGGGGGACCTGCAGCTCGAGGGCATGGATGTAACATCAAGGGCAGCGGCGCTACGGCAGCATTCAGCTGCTGCAGAAGATGGAGCATCTGCTCTCAGCACCGAGCTGTGTTCAGCTGACATGGCTGCAACTCTCAAAGCCACCACTGGCACCAGCCCTATCACTGAGGTGCAGCAGCCGGTTGGCGCTGCCATGGAGGGGCGGCAGCCTGCTGGCGCCGCTGTGGAGGGGCGGCAGCCGGTTGGCGCCGCCGTGGAGGAGCAGCAGCCGGTTGGCGCCACCGTGGAGGAGCGGCAGCCGGTTGGCGCCGCCGTGGAGGAGCGGCAGCCGGTTGCTTCCTCCACAGAGGTGCTGCAAGTGCTGAGGACCAGCACTGCGCCTGGGACTGAAGCGGTGCGTAAGGCTGCAGAGCTCGGACCGAAGGCTCTGCGGCAAGAGCTGCGGCGTGCGCGCGCCGGCACCGGCTCAGAGCATTCGCTTTTGCGGCCGGAGGAGCAGCCACACAGCGAGTCTCTGGTCCCTCCAAGCACGTCCGCTGACGACTTGACAGCAGGAGACCGCGACACGACACGCAGTGAGAGGTTGAAGGGTGTCTTGGCTGCAGAGGACGAGACAATATCTAGAGCCGATGGATCATCCAGGGATGATGTGGCAGAGGTGGATGGTGTGGAAGCAGTCCGCCACACAGCTTCAAGACACGGTGTGGAGATGAGGGCCAACCTGGCTCGCGACAGCAAGGCAGCGGCAGAATCAGCAGTGCAGCAGCTCGAGGAGTGCGCGTGCAAAGAGTCGGTGCTTGCTGCGGCAGAGGCCCTCGTTGCGGCGCTGCGGCTCGAGCTGGGCTCCACTGGGCCCTCAGCCAAGTCATCCCTTGCTGTGCCGGCGGCGCAGGAGATAGCCGCGAGGGAGGAAGGTGAAGGGGCGGGGCAGTCGCCTGCTGTGGGGGCAGCGACGACAGGGGAGGTGACTCCTCCACAGGAGATGGTGGGTGGCGCGGCGACTGCAGGGGCAAGCAGGCACATTCTTGGGATTGACCTTGGCACGACGCGAACATGCGTGGCCGTGTTTGACGCGGATCGCGAGGCAGTTGGGCTGCGAGAGCGCGTGACAATGATCCGGAGCGGATGCCAGGCCACCACCATCCCTTCCGTGGTGTTCGTGGATCGAAACAACCAGGTGGAGGCTGTTGGGCACGAGGCCGCCGTGCTCATGCGTGATGACCCTCAGGGAGGACTCTTCGACGCTAAGCGCATCATCGGGTTGCCCTACTCGGCCTTCCGCATGCACGCCCGCGAGATGGCTGCCACGTGGCCGTTTAAGGTACCGATCCCTTCTTCTTCAGAGGCTTGGCTCACGCCATCACGCCTATCTAGACCCGAGGGCCTGAGAGCTGGCACGGGTGAGACCCTGCCTGCACCCCCTTTCTGCCGACTTTTCTGTGCAAGGTAGAGCATACACCGTCAGCAGTCTGATATCTAGGATATACTTGTCTGGTGGACCGCGATGCTCGGTGAGGCATCAAGGCACTCTGTGCTCCAAGAAGGTTGAATGCCGTGGAGCGGGAGCAGGTGGTCGAGGAGGAGGATGACCGCTGCGCCATCACGATTCGTTCAGAGCATGTCACACCACAGGTGCGGTCACCTTTGTTGCCCTTGCGCAGGCTGGCCTGAGCCCCCTGTGCTGCACAGTGAGACGGGAACCTCGAGCCTCGGCAAACCTGCGACGGTCGAGAAAATTCAGGCCCTCAGCACGTTCTGGTGGAGAGCAGGAGGTGTCGGCCTATGTGCTGGACCATGCGATGGAGCTGGCATCTTCGCAGCTTGGGCTGGCGGCAGGGGGGCCGTACTCCGCGGTCATTGCAGTCCCGGCACACTTCACCGACGCCCAGCGCCAGGCCACCCTCGACGCTGCCAAGATGGCCAACCTAGAGGTCCACCCAAGTTCACAGGCCTCCCCTTATTAGAACATGCCGTACTGGGGTGAGGCCCCCCTGTACCCTCTTCTGGTGGGCCTTCGAGATGCACTGGTGTGAGGCCCCCCTGTATCCTCTTCTGGTGGGCCTTCGAGATGCACTGGTGTGAGGGGGTGAGGGCCCCCTGTACCCTCTTCTGGTGGGCCTTCGAGATGCACTGGTGTGAGGGCCTTCGAGATGCGCCACCTCAGCTCATCTCTTGGGGGAGCATCAAGATGTTCTGGGGGTCCTTCGAGATGCGCCACCTTAGCTCTGTCTCATGAGATGGCAGGCAGGCTGGATGAAATATGATAAATATTTTCTTTGCTGCAGGTGATTCAGCTGATCACAGAGCCGACTGCAGCGGCCCTCGCCTATGGGGTGCTGCAGGAGCGCAGCCCCACAGCATCTCCGGAAGGTGCACCCGCATGCCAGGCCTCGGAGAGACGCGGTGGGCTGAGGAAAGAGGGGAGTGCTAAGAGGGAGGCTCGTTAGGGATTACAGAAGCATGGCGCGAGGAGGCGGGGGCGCATCCCGGGCTTATGGCGCACGGCTATTACGTCGTGTTCGACATGGGCGGGGGCACCACCGATGTGACGCTGGTCCGCGCCGATGCAGAGCATGGTGCGCCTGATCCCACCCCATCCCTCTCCTCCCACCCCATCCCTCTCCTTCCACCCATACCTCTCCTTCCACCCCATCCCTCTCCTCCCCCACACTCCTTCAGAAATTCCAAACACTTGTAATTTCTTGGAATTACAAAAAATACAAGAATTACAATGGCGGTGCCTTGTGAAATCGTATGAAAGCGCATGGCCACTTGCACCGGAGGGTGATGGCGCTTGCTGCTTCAGTTTCCGTGGTGGCCTCGCGGATGAGCGCATGAGCCGCAGGTGGGGAGCCTGCCACCTGTCATCCACGAGTTGCATGCACGACGCTGTGGATATGGCGGTGGGCGCAGCGGAGATACAAGTCAAGGCTGTGAATGGAGATGGTCACCTCGGTGGGCAGGACTTCGATCAGGTGATTAGGGGCGGCTCTCCTCCCTCTTCTCCCTGCAACTCGACGTGCCCAGAAATCTGCCTCCTTCAGCTCACTTGCGCCGAGGTACCAAGCTGGGAGGGTGATACGGACCCCGCAGGTGGTGCTGGATGTAATGCTGGAGTGGTGTGCAGAGCGGAAAGGCAGTGCAGAGGCTCTCCCACCCAACGTGGTGCCCTACTTACTGGAAGCTGCAAAACGCGCTAAGCATGCTCTCTCCACGCAGGTGCCGTGCAGCTTCCCAAGGCTCCCCGTGAGAGGAATGATGGACCCCCTTCGAGGGGCTTGTGCGCATCGAAATTGGCTCTTCACCTCGCCATCCTCCGGCTTGTCTTTCTATTCTCCCCAGGCTCCACCTCGCAGTCTGATTTTCTTCTCCTTCTCAGCCAAGGATCTCAGATTTCATATGGTGACGGATGTAGAAGTTCCTAAAGGGTGTCGCGGCTAAAGTGGCACACCTTGACACAATGTCAGCAGGTCAGTCACCGGCTTCTGCCACCTGGCCCGGCCTTATCTTCTGGCTGAAGAAGTGGTGCAACCAAAGAAAGGCGGGGTGGTGAACGAGAGCTAGGGGTGGTGAACGAGAGCTAGGGGTGGTGAGCCGAGGCTAGGGTGGGGTGAGCGAGGCTTGGGGTGGTGAGCGAGAGCTAGGGGTGGTGAGCGAGGCTAGGGGTGAGGTGAACGAGCTTGGGGTGGTGAACGAGAGCTAGGGGTGGTGAGCGAGAGCTAGGGGTGGTGAACGAGCTAGGGGGTGGTGAACGAGAGCTAGGGGTGGTGAGCCGAGCTAGGGGTGGTGAGCGAGAGCTAGGGGTGGTGAGCGAGGCTGGGGGTGATGAACCAGAGCTAGGGGTGGTGAGCGAGGGAGCTAGGGGTGGTGAGCCGAGCTGGGGTGGTGAGCGAGGCTAGGGGGTGATGAGCGAGCTAGGGGTGGTGTGAGCAGAGAGCTAGGGGTGGTGAGCGAGCTAGGGGTGGTGGCGGGCGAGGCTAGGGTGGTGAACGAGAGCTAGGGGGTGGTGAACGAGAGCTAGGGGTGGTGAGCCGAGGCTAGGGAGTGGTGAGCGAGCTAGGGGGTGGTGAGCCGAGCTAGGGGTGGTGAGCGAGGCTAGGGGTGGGGGGCTTTGGAGGGATGCAGGAGAGTGTGGCGGTATCAGTGTACCCGGTGGACCTGCAGGAGCGCTTCACGCTGACCCGTGCGCATTTCGAGCACATGGTCTCAACTTGCTCCACAGCTCTCACTCGGCCCCATCTCACTCCCCCTTGCAGGCTGCAACCTAAGCCCTCTGTAGCCACCCCTGCACTCCCGCGATAGCGCCTCTGATTGTTCCTCACCCGCCGGATGCTTCGGTGACTACTTAGCGGCGGAGAGGTGCTGCTGGGGGGGAGAGGAGGCGTCGTGCAGTGTGCTCATCTTTTCCGTCGGATAGTGAAGCTGGTGGGTGAGCTCTTACAGGTAATCTTATGCCCCTCTGCTGTCTGTGTTGGGCTTCCATCTCTCCGGCTGCGACAGCAGGGCCGGCAACCCTCCCTTCAAAGATGCGGCATCCCTCTCTTCAAAGATGCGGCATCCAGTCCCTTCAGAGATGCGGCATCCAGTCCCTTCA
>LGRX02012610.1:0-12436 GCA_001247695.2 Cymbomonas tetramitiformis
GCAAGGCACTGGCCAAGAGGTGCGTGGAGCGAGGCACTGGCCAAGTGGCGCGTGGAGCGAGGCACTCGCCAAGAGGTGCGTGGAGCGAGGCACTTGCCAAGAGGTGCGTGGAGCGAGGCACTTGCCAAGTGGCGCGTGGAGCGAGGCAGTCGCCAAGTGGCGCGTGGAGCGAGGCACTTGCCAAGTGGCGTGGAGCGAGGCAGTGGCCAGAGGTGCGTGGGCGAGGCACTGGCCAAGAGGCGCGTGGAGCGAGGCAGTCGCCAAGAGGTGCGTGGAGCGAGGCACTGGCCAAGAGGCGCGTAGAGCGAAGCACTTGCCAAGAGGCGCGGCTGAGTGAGGTTTGCAATTGGGTACATTCAGTACGCAGCCCCAATGGACATGTGCGTTTGCGGATCTTCAGAAATACGCTGCGGTCACTCGCATGGAGGGGAAGCGTCTTGGTGAGGCCGCACCAGCGCGGCAGCTGGCACCAAATGAAATGGGGCGCTACCTGCGTCTATGGCATCAAAGTGGGCCGGGATCACGCGGGTGAAGTTCCACTGCTTCAGCTCACTCACCCAACCGAGCACCTGCATTCCACCCACCATCGGGCGCGAGTTACAGGGATAGGCGTTTCCCCTACACCTTTGACTGTTTCATATTGTGATGCGAGCGCGTTCCGCACCCGCGCCACCTCGGTCAACACAATTCCAGGGGCGTTCGGTGCTTTACACGCAGCAATGAATGATTTGCATTTCGCACTACATCGGGCCAGAAGGCATGCTTAAACCCATTGGGCCAAAAGGCATGCTTAAACAGGGTCAGGCGACGCACTTGGTCGGGTCCACGATTGAAGATGAACACGCGGAGGAGAGGCGGCACGAAGAAGGTCTGGCGCACCGCTGCAAACGACTCCTCCCAATCGTCCGTGCTCCACCTGAAGTGGGGAAAAAAACGCTCGAAGACCCTCAAAAGCGAAAAGTGAGCTCATGTGTTTGATCAATCGAAAATGTCTGTAAGGCAGGTACCCTTTCCGGGACCTCGAGTGTGACTCCTGCAGGCGGGTGGCGATCCATGCACACCACATGGCGTGAGACGCAACAACCAAGACGAGCCCAACACCCCACCAGCCGACCAGCACCTGAGCAAATACAATAATTGAAGAAGCATGCAAGAAGACGTGACGGCGTGCCATGACGTGGAAGGCCTTCAAACGTACAGCTTCAGTGATGCAGTTGTAGAGGCACTCAGGTGGCCCAGTGAGGCTTAGGGAATCCTGTTCTCCAGTGAGCTCTAGAAAATCCGGATGAGTGCCCTGAAACATGTGCTGAATCCTTTGATCCCCAAATGTGAGTACATAGTGTAGCCGATCTACTGTGGCTACGTGGTGCCAAAGGAATCAGTCCAAGGATAAGCCACACACACACATAGATTTTAGGGGATTCCGGCGTTTCCGGGTTTTCTGGGTACGCGACATCGCGTGCCAATAAGCGGATCACGGAGTCAGCACTTGCTGCTGACAGATCATCAAATGTGCAAAGCAGGCGGTGCCAGCGTGGATGCTGATTGGAAGCAGACACATCTTTACCACACACGAGCCAAAACATCCGGTCCAAGGATAAGCAAACACTGAACAACATGAGATCTTCCAACAAAAGCCAGCCTACCATCATCCCAGTGGAGTGAGAAGCATTCAGGAACTTTACAGCTGTACAAAAGACAAATGGAATCTACCCGACCCGGGGGGCTTGTTGTGCCTCGCTCGCACGGGCCGCATAGGGAAGTTATAATCGGGAGCATCATTCAAGTACGAGGGAGAGAGCCAGGGGAGAGACTGGTGGGAAGAGGGGGTGAGTGCGAAGAGAACGGGAGAGAGCAAAGGAGAGTTACCATACCGCAAGATACCTGGACACAGACACGTGACACAGCTTGACTGTCGTCGGGATCCTCCTTCCGCCCTTCCTTGTTTGACAACAACAGTCACACGGACTGTAGGTTACCGAGTTTACCAATGCGGCACTCGCATAACGCCAACGACCAAAGAGAGCTAAGCAAAACTCGAGACTCTGGGCCAACAAGCCTGGCTGTGCATCTATACCTGATACCTTGGGCGTGGACTTGACTTTGCTTTTAGGGGAAGGGCTCAGGCTCAGTGGTTGCTTGGGCTGCGGGTGTGAAGAGGGGCATGCTCCGGTCTTAATCCGTGTGTCCGTCGTCTGACAGCTCACGCGGCCCTCGGACAAGTGCATAGGGGAGGAGGAGACTCTCGCCCGCCTAACCTAGCACAAAGATCAATGAACTAAACCCAGGGATCAAATATCAAATAACAGGGAGAAGGGGAAGAGAGATATCAAGATAAGGCAGGGTGAGGAGAGGAGAGGCGTTTAAGTCAGTCAGGCAGGGAGACAAGGAGTGAGAGAACGCCAGCGACCCTAAGCCCAGAGCCGGTTGGGGAAGTCGATTCTGACGCTCGACACTGCACCGTGCGTCCCCGTGAATTGTGGGCTGGGATCAGAGGCTCCAGCAGGGGTGCTCGGACCTAGACGAGTGAAAGCCAGAAAGAATTACAGGAGAAACCAAGGCACGGTGCACGTGATCACCAAGGTTTCTCCACTCGCACTGGGCTCCCCGGGCATAAGGCCAGGTCCTAAACCGGAAAAAGAGGAGAGCAAAGAAAAAAGGGAGAGAAACAAAAAGAGAAACAAAAAGGGGGTTGGGCGAGAAGTTGGGGCACGCAGGGCTGGCCGTGACTCATCTCGCTATCATCCCAGTGGATGTGACAAGCAAATCAGGAGCAGGGCGGGGCCGTGGCAAGATACCATCCGCTTTGACATCCCAAACCAAGCGCAAAGCGAACCCATGACAAACACGAATCACAGCCGAAAATGTGGGGTAGCTGGGAGCTCATCCAGCTTTGCACCGCAGGTCCGTCATGGAAATATTCCATTCCGGTGCTCAAGCCCAGGCAAGCTAAAGGTTTCAAACCAGACAGGGGATCCCCAGCTGCGGTGCACGCTCCACGAAGGTCTCCCCTACTCGCTCTGGGCACCCCAAAAACTGTTTCCATCTGTCGTCAGCATGAACGTCTGATGGGGAAAAAAACAAACACAGATAAGCACACACTGAATGGCATGAGATCAGCCGACAAAAGCCAGCCCACCATCATCCCAGATTCCCAGTGGCGGTGAGAAGCAAATCAGGAGCAGGGCGGGGCCGTGACAACATACCACCAACTCATACATATTCCCAACCCAGATGCAAAGCAGCATGAAAAAATGATACGATGTGACCGATCATCGCCCAACAATTGTTGGTCTCTGGATTATGGAGTAAGCAGATAGATAAGCACACAAACACACCCTTAGGGCAATGGCCTTGGCTGAGGGAGGGGTGGCCACCTTGATGGGGGCGAGCAGGCGGGTGGCTGGCCTTCTTGGGGGGGTTGCTGGCGTGGGGGGACTGGTGAGGATGACGGGGGAGATGTGGGGAGGTCCGCGGGTGGAGTTGACACACGCCGGGCCCCTCAGAGCCCGGGGGCCCATCCCGGCAGCGATGACCACTTACAACAGGTTGCACGGCAGCATACGGCATCTCATCAGCTTCCGTGCCCACCGGGCGAGGTTGCTGGCCGTGCCGGAACTAACAGTGAGCAGCTGTCGGGAAGGCGACGACCGGTGGTGAACTATCGGCCACCGGGAGGGCTTGGGACACACAGGCACTGTGGGGATGGGACCCCAAGTAGGAACAGTGCGGCGTGACAGTTACAGCGCAAGTGTGGAGCGCATTGCTCAAGTTCGCGGCCACCTCGCAAGGCAATCAGCGCAAGGGCTCCAGTCACGGGGAGTTGGTGCTAAGGGTAGAGGGCTACAGGCGCAAGTCGGTGGCGGATGCGCAAGTTTGGATGAGGGCAACCCAGTTTATCATTCTCAGCCCCTTGGGACAGCGCTTGGGCATTCTGGCCGTGGCGTGGGTGGGCAAGCTCTCTTGAGACCAGGCTGTAGGGGGCAGCGGGGTGATGTGGGATGTGGGCTTGGTGGTGGAGGGGTGGCTCGATTGGCGGAGGTGAGCCGGCTCCAGAGACACAGCAGCAGTGCGCCGGCAGGACAGCCGCAGAGGGGCTCAGGTGGCCCAGTGAGGCTCAGGGAGCAGAGGGGTGGTCTTGCGCGTGGGCTTGGTGGTGGAGATATGGCTCGCGCAGCTCGGGGGGCAGGGATGAACCGGCTTCAGGCACAAGGCGGCAGTGCGCTGGCGGTGCAGATGCAGAGGGGCTCGGGTGGCTCAGCGAGGCTTAGGGGGTCCCATTCTTCACTAGTGAGCTCCGGAGAATCCGGATGAGTGTCCCGAAGTGTGTGCTGAATCCTTTGATCCCCGGCGTGGGCACATAGTGCAGTCTCCTGTGGCTACGGGGTGCCAAAGGAGTCGCAAGGATACGCATACACAGAGAGAGGAGACACTCGTAGTGCAGCCGACATTCTAGGGCTATCTGGGGCGAACAATTTGGTCAGAGGATAAGGCCACGCACACAGAGGAACAAAATAGGAGCACCGCGAATCGGCAAAGAAAAACTCAATCACCGCCAGTTGCTGGGCAAGGAACGCCGCATCCTCGTGCCTCCTTGGCTCGGGTCAGTGCGGGAAGCGGGCGCCGGGTGCAGCGTATAGGTGCGCTCACCGGAATGGGAAAAAACTATCCGGTGCCGGAAACGCCGGGGACTGGGCCCAATCCTGCAGTGCAGCCAACACGCCCGTGAAATCTTACCCGCGCCCTGGCATCCTCCGGGCCGCCACTACATGATGTTATTGTATGCACGCCCGAGACAGACATTCCCACGACCCGTCGAAGTCGGGAGAAAAATAAAGAAAACAGGTCGCAGCACAGTTCGAACGCATGGTGGCCAACCCTGCGGTATGCTGTCAGCTGCGGAACCGTGCGCTGAGATGTTGTGCAGGAGCGCATGCTGGCACCATGGTGGCGCACGCCGGATCCTGAGGGTTGCACAAATGCTCGATCCGTGCATGCCGTCATCGTGGACACACCCGAATCGCTGCGGCTGGAGACACCAACTCCACCTGTCGAGGAGCCACGAACAGTGCAAACAGTACGGTCTTGGCCCACCCCTTGGATCTGAAGCTCGGAGTGTCCTGCAGACCCCAACCACAAGCACGACCATTGTCCCGCATCCTTCTTCCGTACCCCTCCTGAGATCTTCAAGACCCTCGCCCCCAGGCACCCTAGCCAACACGCGTGGCTGCCTGGTGAACAAGTATACGGACCTGGCTGGAAGAGGGCGAAACGTTGCCGTGCAGGCCGTACACCTCACGCGATGGGCATTCGAAGGTGGCGCGGGCCCCACACGGGGCTTGGCTGAGAGAACATGCACAATAAACTTCTGGCAGCATGGATGATGAACGAACCGTCTACCAAAAAAGTAGAGGGGGGCACAGAAGTACAGGGAAAATGGACGGCAAAGAGCGTGGATGCAAATACCCCATTGGCCAATTTGTTTACCCAATAGTATTTTGTTTAAATTGGAGCCCGCGACATTTAAGTGGTTTCAAACCATTGCTCCGATCAACCTGAGCCGTGCGCCCTGTCTGAGACAGTGACGGTTCGACCCTTCCGAGAGTAGTCGACACCCAGTCAAAGAGTACAAATAGGAGTCCGAACCGCCATGGACTCAGCTCTGTCCGCCTGCACTTTATCAGTTGTGCAAGAAGAAACTCATGGTGCAGCACACAGACACGGGGCAGGCGGCCGTGGGGGGGCAGCATGGCCCGTCTGCGCAAAACTGCGCCATCCCCAAAACAGGCAGGGGGGGCAGGGATCTCGATCGTGATGCAGCCGCCCTTTTCGGGGAGGGCTTGCCGCCGCGATTGAGTCTCTGCCATCGCGCCGGGGGTACAACTTGGCTTTTGTGTGAAGGGGGCTGCCACCGCGATCAGCCTACCGGCATCGCACCGGGGGTACAAACAGCCTAATGAGGCGGGATCTCACCTCGATGGGCTCACTGGCGTCACGCCGGGCGTGGTACAAGAGTCCCTCCGGGCTGTCCATGCAGATGTCCGGCGCCTCTGCGGAGATCCCGACGAGTGAGTCCGTCAGGAGCAGGGTGCCGGAAGGCGCGTGGAAGAACGCCACCTCCACAAAAGGACCTGCTCATGAAATCGCCCACACACAGCTGCCTGCCCTGTCTCATTCGCGCTCTCTCTCTCCATATGCCGCGTGTGTCAGCCGTTCTCTGCGTATGAATCGAAGCTAGTGAACTCCCATCCAAGCGAGAGCACTACAGCGCAGTCATGAGTGGGCAAGCCATTTCTTTTAGACCCAGCAGCTAAGTCTGTAGCCAAAGCTGAGAGCAACGAGCTTCTGCTGGGAAAACCCAGGCTGTGCTTTCCCAAGGCTTCGAGGCGGCTCCGAAGCCTTCATCAGGTCGAGGGGCATTACAGGATGACATGGAAACCGAACTATGGGATTTGTCATAACCTTGGCTTTTTCAGTGCGGTGGGAGGGATGCACGCCTCTGGAGCAGCGAGAGGTAAAGATCGCAGATAAGGGAGGTGGGAGGGATGCACGCCTCTGGAACAGCGAGAGGTAAAGATCGCAGATAAGGAAGCGCGGTATGCACATTCTGTCGGGCGTCAGCAGCAGAGGGCTAGACAAGAGGGTTGTGAGCAGGATGATGGATGAAACATACCGAGTCCGAGCTCGATGGGACCAAGAGTGGCGTGCTGGAGCTCCCCTGCCCAAGGCAGCGCGCCTCCGTCCTCCGGCAGCACTCGCGCCTCGCGCGGGAACAGCCCGAGCCAGCTGCGCATTGCCACGGGCCATCAGAAATCGCCTCAAAAGAAATCATAGCACCGACAACGCGTCGCTCAGTCAGGCCTCCAAAATCCGACTCATGCAAGGCTGAGGAGTGACATCGTCAAGCCGCAAAAATGGCCTAGAGCTAGCTACCTGATAGGCAAGTTCAAAGGGAAGCTCCACTGGTACGGCGCCACCCACACCTCGGCGTCCGGGAAGCTCCGCGAGAAGGCCCCAAGATATTGCTGCGAGCCCCGCCCAGCGTGCCTCAGCCTGCGCGTTCGCTATTGCGTCACGTGACAATCTGCACGAGGTTGGGTCCCAAACGTGGATTGCGGGATGGACGAGTGCAAGCAAGAACCAGAAGTCATGCCGGCGGCGATTAGGTGTCGCTGACTCAGCAGACATGAAAGCAAACAGCATGAAGTGTAACGAGTGGCAGGGACAGCGCCCATGCTGTCGTGGAGGAACGAGGAGCAGGGCCGGCTGGCCTCAACTGCATCGGCAGGGCAATACACATTGGACGGGATGCACATCGAGACATCAATATGAATCACTTATTGCGCATCGACGGTGGAGATGGACGCTGATGCTGCATGAGAACAGTGCGTCTACCTTATGCTCGACGGCATACGTCGGGAGCACGATGTACGCTAGGTTGCCGTGGATGGCCTCCAGCTCTTTGACCAGCCGTACGCATTCTTCCGTCGGTGCGATGGGGGCATATGCCCATAACACGCCGCTCGACAGTGCGATCACAGTCATCCGGATATTCACGTTAACCTGCTCGGGTGTTGCACCCGGCCTCTGCTCAGCCTCGCTGAGCGCGTACTCTCAAGGATTGCTTATCTTGATCATCGCAGCTTAAAAATGCCGTATAGCGAGGCTTTATATTCGTCAAACTTGCGACATTCGCCCGAGGCAGAACTTGGTATACCTTCCACCTTCAGGTCTCGGCACCTCAGGTAATCAATCCCAACATTTGGACTTTGATAGCTGCCACCTACAAGGGGTTCGAGGGGCGCAAGAGCAGCTGGAAGCACTTTTCGGTCCCCTTCTTCGACAGCGACTGCAGCAAGTGTAGCAGTTAAAAACAGGGTCGTAGTTCGTATATTTCGCTTCTTGGCTGCGACAACCATGGCGCGATACACTTGTCAAGCGTCTCTCGGGTACGCACGCTGACGGCTCCAATGAGTTGGTCGAAGGTCCAGACTTGGCTTGGAATCACCTGTTCTACAACGCAAACATACAGAACTGTTACACGCAAAGTCAAACCGTGCAGGCACGCACCTGGCTACGAAAGCAAGTACCCTGAGGAAACCCTGAGGAAAGTGTGCAAGCACAAAACATTCAGTCAGGGTTTCACCTCGGTGCGGAGAGTCTTCCTTTTCGGCGCAGGAGATAGAGGTGCCGAAAATGGGAACAGCCAGGTCCCCCATCTAAGCCCCCACAGCCAGGTCCCACCCGACGTCAGAAGAGGGGATAGAACTCCTGAGTTCTATGGAATAGATCAACAGGCCTTGAGATGACTCACTCCTGCCCATCCGATATGTTATCCCTCATAAGGGGCTGCGAAGCTCTGCAAACCTGTCAGGCACAACATTGCTCCTATCATTTCGCTATAGACAAAGTGAAACATACTTCAGAGCTCATTAACACAAAACTGACGAGATGTCACGAAACGACAAGACGAAATATCTAAAACTCACTTGTGTGGGGCGGCGTACGCGGCGTTGAAAACGTCTTCCGATAAGGTTGTCACCATGTTTTGAACTTTGGTGTTGCAGTAGAGAGGAGCATTTTTGCAAACGCCATTGGGTCAAAATGGAAGGAGTCGCAGCTGTTGGGAAAGACACACATACGCAGCTCCTTCAAACCCGAGGTCCCTGAACTAGCAGCTACGCATGCGCATGCTTTCAGTAAGATTGGAATGTTCTGGTGAAGAACGATATCATCGGATGAATAATATCGGTTTACCTTGAATGATATGAGAGTGCAGCATTGCAAGCCCTTTTGGAGCGAGGCTCGCTCGGCCAGCGGCAATACCGTCTCGAGTAGGGAAACGACTGAGTATAAAATAAGTTCCCTCTTGGTCAAAGCAAGCTAATCAGGTCTACCGTCTATCATATATTTGGGCGTGTATTTGATGAAGCGCCTGCCTTCTAAACCGTCTTGATTGAGTGGGGGCAAGGAGGGTTTGCACGTATGCTACTATTCAGCTGCCTCTCTAAGTTTTCGGTAATGTATTTATATGCATACGATGGCTGTAAGAGTGGTTTGGTTGTTTCGGTTCCATTATGCCCACGCCACTCGCCAGGTGTTCAGCTGTTGGTCTTGGACACCTGCTTTTCAGCGGACGGGATGAGTGGGGCTCGGGCAGATTTTGGGATACGGGTAACCCTTACAGTAACGTTACAGTGACCAACCTAGCGATAGCGTAGGTGTCTACTCTTGTCACTTTCGTTTGTATGACTATCTAATCTATTAACCAACCCCTACAGAACAGTACCCGAGAAAGTACCGTGTCCACGCTAGCGTCACACGACAGGACTAGCTACCCACGCTAGCTTTCAACACAAGCTACCTACAATTTCAAGGTCTCGATGTTTCTTCGCTCACGGAATCAAAAACCCTCAACAGTATCCCACTTTATTTTATTGATCGACATTGTATCAGGTTTCTTTTCATCCAGTTGCGTTCTACAGAGATGATACTGAGTCTTCATCGCGACGTATGTTGTTGTCTGGCTCGAAAGTACGAGACGCGCGCATAACTTCGTGCACGAGTGAAAATATGCGTTCCAGTGTACACTTCACCTGCCGTTCCTACGCTGAGGCGCCAATCACGTTTATCCTTCAGAAAGAAATATCAGTCAAGGATTTATCATCTTGCTCGATCAGACTTCAGACATGGGCTTCGTAGCTTGCGTCTTGCTTGAGTATGGCAAAGCTCGGTAGCATTTGTCGTGCTTGATTCGGGGTAGTTCGGGACTATGCCATCTCATGCACAGGTTTCGAATGTAGGAAGCACGCAAGTTAGATGGACACGCCTGCACTCTCCTCGGTGTTCACCAGCAGTTCTGTTCCTGTCCAGTTGCACGCCCCAGACTGAACAGACGTCTGTTCCCGAGGACCGCAGTTTCGGCCGGCGCTGAACAGGCGTCTGTGACGGGGACCGCAGTTTTGGCCCCTGCAAAGTGGTGCTGTGAATTCACGTCGTGAGCAAGCGAGGGGAACGGTGGTGTAGGCGTGCCGAAGGGGTCAGTCCTTTGGGCAAGTGAGGGGCAGTTTCGGCGAATCCGGGAATATAGACGAACAGTGCTCTCACCAGACGACTAACTAGCGGTTGGTGGGTGCTTCCTATAGCTTTGTGCCAGTTTGTGAGCGTATGGAGGCATTTCACAGCGCCTGACAGCATCACGCATGATTGTACTACACCCTTCCTCAGGTAAAGGTGAGCTTTGCTACCGCCTAATCTTCATACGCCTTGGATGATGTGAGGAGACGGCCGTTGATTTTATACCGGTTTCATGTCTGCTGGCATAGACTCTAGTTTCCCTGGATACAGTGGCGCGCAGCTTGCCGTGCTGGCAACGCGCTGCCACGGTTACATAAGTTGCGCGCCGTCTCCTGTGTGCTGACCCTTGCTGCAAACGTACGGAGTCAAGTTTCAGTATGGGAAGCGCACACGACTCGTGCGGAAATATGTGCTCTGAGTCTGTTTACCGGCAAGGATCTCCCTTGCGACACGATACATTGAAGTCGGCTGTGGGGGTTTGCGCCACTGTCAAACAGACTCGTTCACTCTTATAGTGAAGCAGCGACACGTGTAGGCAGCCGCTTCTCTGGTAACCTGCTCGCCGTAAGAGAGCGCCCCGCCTAGGCGCAACTTGCACAGGGAAAGGGCCAGACTTACCGTGCGCCATCCCTCACTTCACATTCAATAGCTCTTCTCCACCAGGAGCCTGTGAGAACGGAGAAGCCAAATCGTCCGGGGCCATCCAAGAAAACACATGAGTCGTCGCAGTTGCTGCACTGCCAAGCGCGACTTGTGGATCATCGGCCGGAACCCTCCGTGCCACCCGACGCGACACAACTTGTCCTCACCCTCGGACCTGTCTGCACTGTCACACCTGTGAGCTGTGTAATATTGCTTTTTGCTGAGTTGATGTCAGCTGCACCTTCCTCAGCACTGCCGTCACCTCTGATACGCAGCTTGTCAAGCTGAAGGTCGCTTGGCCACCGCACTGCTTTCACTTAACCTGCGCCACTTGCTCGAAACCGGCCTTCACTAGCCTGCGATGCCTCTCCCGGTGCCGTCGTGAAGGAGTAGCCCCTTTCGGTGGTCTTCAAGGAGGCTGCTGCTCTCTCAACATCCATAATTAATTAGACGCTTCTCCCGAGCCTGTGTCGCCTCTGTGCTGTTGCGGTACTCACGCCTTTTGGCTCGTGACAGCTCCGCAGGATTTTGTGACACACCAGCGTCGCTGTTGTGCTCCCCAAATATTCTTTCCGAGTCTGCGCCGCATTTGGGCTGCCCCCATGCACCTCCTTTTTGGTCATCGCCGAGTCGGTGGCACGTGTGCGTTGCCTCAATCCCCCGGTCTAGCATGCGGCAGATCCTCCTTCACCGGTGCACAAGCAAAGCCCCGCCTTGGCCTTGCGCTCCTGCGGGAGGTTGCATCCCTTCGTCCCCTCTCATTGCTTGCAATGCCTCTCTGCGCTGCCCGGAGCTCCAGCAGCGCCCAGCACCATCCCATCTGCTCCGTCTGGCCTGCTGTTTATTGTTCAAGGGACGGTCTTGTGTATGTGTCACACCCGCTGATGTGTAATGGAGGAGCAGCTTTTCGATTGTGTCATACCTAGTGACCGTGTTTATGCTTGGAGGGACGGCTTGCAATATGTGCCACAGCTGCTGGCATGTGATGGAGGGGCAGCTGTTCAATTGTTTCATACCTGGAGATAGTACTTATTGGATGGACACTCTGCAGTATGGGTCATACCTGGTGGTGCCCATTCGTGTGGGGCTAGCCTTGGGCAAATGTCATACCTGCTAGTATGTATTGGAGGGTCAACCGTGTCATGCCTGGAAGGATTAAAAAGGAGAGGCGGTCTTGATGACGTTATCAGTCTATTTTGTTTAAAAACTCTTCACCTCGAAGTGCCGAGCTTTTCATTAACGATGATTTCCTACTACGAAGTTTTTCCCGGCAAAATTCAAAAGACGTCGACTTTGGTTCGAAGCTGCATCTTGCAAAAGGGGTCCGTTGGTGTTCTCTGTGCAGGCGCTGGCGGCGGGAAGCGGAGCGGTGCCGCGTGGACAGAACGTGAATGAGTGGAATCGAGGCCAAAATTGGCATGAAACAGAGCATGGACGTGACCACAGGGCGGTGGGAGGCCGTGAGCAGCATGGGCACCCAGCGCTCTGGATGCGCGGCGGTGGTGCACGGGCAGCACATCTATGCGATTGGCGGGCATGATGGCAGCCGTTACCTGCAGACCGTGGAGCGCATGGATACGTCCACAGGGCGGTGGGAGGCGGTGAGCAGCATGGGCACCCAGCGCTCTGGGTGCGCGGCGGTGGTGCACGGGCAGCACATCTATGCGATTGGCGGGCATGATGGCAGCCGTCAAGTGCAGACCGTGGAGCGCATGGA
>LGRX02012612.1:0-28692 GCA_001247695.2 Cymbomonas tetramitiformis
GCATCCGCCTGCGCTAATCTTGTGTTGTGCTCTAGGGGCTTACGCCCATGCATGTGCCGCGGGGATCAACTACTCCCGCGGGGTAGGCTGCTAAAACATAGCAGACTAATTCGCTGGCGGCGGAGTCCTCGATGGTGAAGAGGCAAGCACCAGCTAAAACGAAGAATGTTCACCCTACCCCTGTGCGAGTGTGCTGCCGAAGGATGCGCGGCACCACCGGAGCGAACGCGCCGGCGTGGGTAGGGCACGATGGCCGCGGCTGCAAAATGCAAAAAGAGCACCGGAAAGCAGAGCTGCATCCTGCGAAATTGGAAATGGACGAACAGGCTAGGGTGTGGGTGGCAGCAATAACACCACCACATACAAACAGAAGCTGGTCATGTAAAGCTGGCAGCGAAGGATGAGGAGAGGCGAGGGCGACGAAGTCAAAATCCTCGCGGTCGATATTGACGAAAACGCCGGAGCCGATGTTGGTGCTTGGGGTATAGGCACCACCAAGCACCACCAGATTGTAGCCAGCGGTAGATTGTCGATCTCTAAGTAAATTTAGCGTAGAACGCAGAGCGGCCATGCGCGTACGTTGGCGTAAAGTAGCCATGCCACTGTAACTGTAAAATCTGTAAGTTAAAGTTTGGGTTTCGTGCGAAACGATAACTTTTTGCAAAAATAACTAAATCAAGTGATGAAAGATCCAATTTGGGGTAGAATTTCACGAGGAAGACGTCGGTGACGTCAAAATAGTCGTGCGGTAAGCCAGTTTTGCTGCAGGAGAAGCGCTGCTGGCCATAAAGTTAAAAATAGTTCGGAATTGTGAAGAGCTGGAGATGCTGCAGAGATGAGCGCGTGGTACGACACGCCAAAGAGACTTGCGAATTGAATTCAAAAAGAGAACGAGTGCTGGTGGTGCAACGAGGCTGGAGATGCCAAAAGTAAGATAAGAAGAAGAAAGTTAACGCTGGAGGTGCGCGAAGTCGCTGGAGATGCGGTGACCAGAGTAAAATACTAAATGCCAAAAACGCAACCTGAGTGGAACAGGCCCATAACCTGATGAAAGAAGGGATATATATATATATATATATCACTGCAGGAACGAAAGCTGGGATCCAGTAAAAGGCTAAGGTGAAGATAATAAAATACTGGGTGTTTTATTATCGCAGAGAACGGCGGAAAGCTGGCTGCCTACGTGGCACCTCAAGGCGAGGGGTGACAGAAGAGGATCCACAACTCTCCCCAATATGGGGTGAAGTTGGGATTCCCATCATTTTTATCGACGAGCATTTTCAACGATCGGTAGGGATAATTGATTGGTTCATTCCTTGACGATTTTGGCAAGGATCGCATCACAGACCGATTACTTTTTATCATACGACTATTTCTCGTTCCTATGGGTGGGTGGGAAGTGCACCAGATTAGTTAATAGAAAATCACTATTTCTTGTTCCTATTATCGGCATGTGGGAACGGTGCACCAACTTAGTTAATACAATTCGCGGCGAGATCGGGGGGGGGGGCAAGATGTAACAAGAGTGAGCCAACGGCACCTGGTGACAACAGCGGCTCAATTAGCCAAAATACCAGAATCCTCAGGCATCACCGCTAAGGTATGGGCGGAAGACCGCGTCCATGTAGGAGCCAATCGTTTGCAAGATCACCTTGACCTTGTCATATAGGGCAGAAGCTTTGTGAAGAGATCTGCCAAGTTGAGTTTTGTATCAATCCTCACGGGGAGGAGATATCCAGCACGAACCCATCCCCGCACACCGTGAAAACGGATCATGACATGCTTGACGTTAGGGGACAACATGACATATAGCATGGTCCTCGAAGAACCGTGCGGCCCGCTGCTCCCAGTGGCTACTATCCGGTAATCCTTGTGAGAGGACCAGATCGGCTCCTGGTCCTCTCACAAGGACCAACTTTTCAATAATTTTTAAAGGTGCTTTATCGATATCATATATGACCCACCTCTTGTATATAACAATATCGACACTTGAACTAACTCCACTTATATCCGCGATAGCCAACGGCACGTGCACGCTACGATGTCGATATTGAGCATGGGTAGTGTCAAATAATGTCGACGTTTAGCAACGCCACACTTAAATTATCAGTTTTCTTATACCCATGCTACTTCAACCATTATTTTGAAGACAGCCGAAGATGATCCCATTTGAAAATTTTGACTGGACATTAGCGAAAGAGCAACTCACGAACGTGACAACATGGGTCCCCAATTTTTTCTAGAACGCTTTGACGAAGGAGAGAATCGCCAAAATTCGGTGGTCAGTTCGAATTTTTGCCGCCAGCGTACTAACCTCTTTTTTAGGGTTTAGTACCTTTTGTGTTGAAATTTTTCAGTAAAGCTAATAAAGTATACCAAAGGTATATTTTATCTTGCTTTACTTGCCCTTTATTTTTTAAAAACCTGTAGTCCTATGGATCCTAGGATCCGTAGGGCAGTGAAGGCGACAACGAGCGACCTTTAATCGCGCCGCCCCTTTTTGAGCACTTAACTGTGCTCAAGGGGGCGGATATTTACTGACCACTGATTAACAGACTAAGTTTTTGATTGTTCGTTTGCATAACTCGAGTAAAAACTCGAAGCTCAAAGGGAAAAGGAATTGGCGTGCAGATATGGCAACTTTCACGCAAGCCACTTTGACAAAGGCGCAAGACGCGGCGGTTCTCTTGAAGCACTTCATCTTAAACCAAGGAAGAAAGCATCCCGCCATTGGAAAGCTCCAGGACGCTCTCACGGTTGTCATTAAGGGTAAAACCTTGAACGTCGCGAACTACCTGGCTTGCTTCACAGCAGAGCGAGAGCTCGAAGATTATGCGATATGGATAGCAGAGGTAAGCTTCGCTTCCATTGCTCTTCAAAATCCCAAGGTAGAGAGATTGCGCTAAAGATCTTTAAATTGTTTTACTTTGTTTTACTTTTTATTGTGAACGTTTTAACTTCAATCAAGGAAACTCATAGAGCGACATCTCAACAGCCTAGCATCACGACGGCTTTTTTGTTCAAAGCGGAACTCCATACTCCGAAACCGGTCAAAGCTACGGAGAGTCTTAAATTGGAAGTTGAATCAAGAATAAAAAACAGCCTGCTCCGAGATTATGCAAAAAGCGCCCAAGCAAGGAGCATTGGAAAAGCAAAGTGTAGAATTACTTGGACTAATAGCCCACAAAGCAAACACACTAACGTTAAAAGTGCATTGGAAAAGGAGAAACACACGACACAGCAAAGGAGAGAGTTCGCCAAGCATTTCTTTTTAGTTTGTCTCAAATTAGAAACGCGAGAATTGCTTTCGCTAGGAACATTGGAGAGACACCCCATAGAGTTACACTAGACATCAGTTCACAAAGCAGATTTGTGAACACCAAGCGTGCATTAGACAAAGCAACCAGACACACAACACAACAACGGAAGGAGAGAAATACACACTTCGTTTCATTCTGTTTCATTCTAGAACAAACGAAAGTCACCTGCGGAAAGAGCATTATAGGAACACACCGTAGAATCAACTTGTATACGAGCACTAAAAGAGAGACCACGGAAATCAAGCAAGCATTGGACAAACTAACGCAACACACGACACAAAAGCCGAAGGAAATCAATAAACATTACGTTTTAGTTTGTTCCATTCCAGAACACGTGAGAATTACTTGCGGTAAGAGCATTGTAGGAACACACTGTAGAATCAACCCTAACAAGAGCATCACAAGAGAAGCCACGGAATTGAAGCAAGCATCGGGTAAAGTAACGCAACACACGACGCACAAATTGAAAGAAACTGATAAGCTTTATGTTTCAGTTTGTTTCATCTTAAAACACGTGAACACTACCTGCGCCAAGAGCATCTTCGGAACACACCGTAGAATTAACCGGAACAAGTGTTTCAAAAGTAAAACCACGGAAAATAACTCAGCATTGGACAAAGGACCACAACACAAACCGAAACAACCGAAAGAAACCGACAAACATCCTTGGAATCTTAAAAGGGGCACGCAACGCCCTGAACCCGGAAGAAACGGCAGAACCACAATTACAACCTCCATTAAGCAAGGGGGAAACTACTTGTGCACATCCGAAAACACAAACAGCAAAATTGGGAAGTGGGAGGCATTGAATTTGTGTGAAGAACAGTTGTTTAATCCTGTAAAACTTGTTGTCGCTAGAGAAATTAAGAGGGCGGAAGATAGCGGGTTGTCACAGGTCTTCCTGGAGCGGGTAAAGCTCTCGGCTGAAGGGCTTAGAGGTTTGGGTTACGAGGAAGGACCGGAGGGAAAGATCAACAAATACCTTGCGGCCCTTGGGGCGAAGGGTGAGTTTAAATCCCACACCATAAGAGGAATCACTGTTACTTTAGAATCACCGTTGAGCATTAGGAGAAACTTGCTGACAGCAGTAAGGTGTAAGTATAGCAACATTACCTTTCAAAGAAACAAAGAACCCCTTGCTTACATTGGGAAAACTGGAAAGGGGGAAGCAGGATCCAACATCAATGAGCAACACATGTTGCTGACGGTCTCCTTCCTCCTTGAGTCCGACACTCTTCACCAGGCCTGGGAATATCAGGTCCCGAAATACAAGATCCGGAACAATGGCCAGGTAAAGACAAAAACCCCTCCCTCAATACCCGCCTTCCCCAATAACAACACACCACACAAACACTTCATTCATCTTGAAACTAAAACACACATTGCCCATCACCGCTTTCCACTGCCCCTCTCTGCCTTCCCTCACCGCCACTCATTACACCTCACCGCCCCTCATTGTCCCTCACTGCCCCTCACTGCCCCCTCACTGCCCCCCACCGCCCTTCAATGCCCCTCACAGCCCCCTCGCAGCCCCCATTGAACCCTCACCGCCCCCTTCTTGCCCTTCACCGCCCTCACCTCCCCTCACTGCCCGCCTGCCCCTCACTGCCCCTCATTGCCCCTCACCGCCCCTCACTGCCCCTCATTGCCCCTCAATGCCACACACTGCTTCTCACTGCCCCTCACCGCCTCCCACTGCCCTCATTGCCCCTCATTGCCCCCTCTTACTGCCCTCATTGCCCCTCACCGCCCCTCATTGCCCATCACGCACCCTCACCGCCCTTCATCACCCTCACGCCTCACCGCCCTTCACTGCCCCTCACCGCCCCCCCCATGCCCCCCACCACCCCTCACCACCCCTCACTGCCCCACACCGCCTCTTACAGGAAAATGGCACTAAAATCAAAGCTATGCGACCCGAGCTTAGAGCCCGAAGCACCGAGCATGAGCAGGCGGAGCATAAAGCATTGAGCACGGAGTCTGGTCAGATCAAACATAGTGCGCAGGGCATGGAGCCCACAGCCCCTCACAGCCTCTCGCCGCCTCTCACTGCCTCTCATGGCCCCTCACCGCCCCTCACCGCTCTTCACAGTCCCTCACTGCCCCTTACCGCCCTTCATTGCCCCTCACAGCCCCTCACGCCCCCCACCGCCCCCACTGCCCCTCATTGCCCTCACCGCCCCTCACCGCTCCTCACCGCCCCTCACAGCCCCTCACTGTTCATCGCAGTCCCTTGTTGCCCCTCACTGCCCCCTATTGCCCCTCACGGCCCCTCACTTCCCCCCCCTCACCCCTCACTGTTCCTCAATGCCACTCACTGCCCCTCAATGCCCCTCACCGCCCGTCGCTTCGCACCGCCCCTCATTGCCCTTCACTGCCCCTCACTGCCCTCACCGCCCCACATTGCCCTCACCGCCCCTCACCGCCCCTCACCGTCCCCCACCGCCCCTCACCGCCCCTCACCACTCTTCACCGCCCCTCCTTGTCCCTCACCGCCCCTCGTCGCCCTCATCGCCCCCTCACCGCCCCTCATTGTCCCTTGCCCTCCATCACCCCTCACCGTCCCTCACTGCCCCTTATTGTCCTCAACGCCCCCCATTGCCCTCAATGCCCTCATTGCTCCTCCTTACCCCTCATTGCCCCTCACTGCCCTCACTGCCCCTCACCGCCCCTCACTGCCCCTCACTGCCCCCCACCGTCCCTCATCGCCCCTCACTGCCCCTCAATGCCCCGCATTGCCCTGCCCCCCATTGCCCCTCACTGTCCTCACCGCCCTCAATGGCTCTCACCGCCCTTCACCGCCCCTCACTGCCCTCATTGCCCCTCACCGCCCCTCACCGCCCCTCATTGCCTCTTACAGGAAAATGGCACTAAAATCAGAACTATGCGACTCGAGCCCAGAGCCCGAAGCACGGAGCACGAGCAGGCGGAGCATAAAGCATTGAGCACGGAGTATGGCCGCACCAAACATAGTGCACAAAACACGGAGTTTAGGCAGATCGAGCACAAAGCACAAAATAGTGAGCATATAGCTTGGCATTTGGGGAATGGGTACATTAAGCAAAAAGCAAGAACAATGCAAGCACGAAGCACAAATCACAAATCACCCAGACTGGGAAATTGGTGCACAAAACAAAGAGAATGGGCACACGGATTAAAGAACACAGAGCACTTTGTAAGGATAGTTCATGCTCAAAGCATAGCACACAGTAAAAGGGAAGCATGGGCACAGACCATACAACATAGAGCAAAGAGCACAGAACCTTGGGAAAATATGAGCACTAAACACAGTGCACATAGCACACAGCAGGTGCAGAAGCATAGAACACAAAGCACAGATCACAGAATGTGGAAGGGCCGAGCAAAAAGCACCAAGCTTAAAGCTCAGGTTGTAGGCAGGTTGAACAATAAGCACAGAGCACAGATTATGCAATACAAAGCACAGAGTACAGGATATAGAGCACAAAGCAATGGCAAACCTTACATGGAGCACAGAACAAGGAGCAAATTCTCTGCACAACTTAAACACATGGTAAGGAATGTGGACAACCAGAGCACAGAAGTTAGAGCACAAAACAAAAACATCCCAAACAAAAAGCACAGAACACAAAAAGGGGGAAAGCCAAGCACAAAGCAGCAAGCAGATAACATAGAACAGAGGCTTCATGAGCACAAAGCACAATGCATAAATTGCAGATCACTGATAAATTCAGTCCAGAACAACTATAGAGGAAGCAGGAGAACTAAGCATAGTAAACTGAATTGGGTCAGGAAACATCGTAATCAGCACACAGAGCAGATACAGTTGAAACATAAAACAATGGGCACAAACCACAGAAAGCAGAAAGGCCTAGCACAGAATATTGGACGTGTAACATCAATCACAAACAATCAGAAAACCCAACACACGGCACAGAGCACTAAGTACAGAGCACAAAGTACGGAATGCTTAGCACGGAACAGGGGCAGGCGGAACACAAAGCATAAAACACAAGGGCTCGGGCTCGGACAGCACAGGCATATGGTCAGAAACATGACCAGTTTGAAATCAGGACACAGAACTGGAATTACATGCAGACAGCACACAAAGCATAGGGCTGCACAAGACCATATTGCACCTTGCATTGAAATTTTCCCATCAAGAGCCCCTCAGCAAGCCACAACAAACAATCCTCACTCACAAAACAAAAGCAGCAAGAAACCACAAGCCACAACACGTAGCCTGAAAACAAGTTCGGGTATGAGTGAACAGGCGGACGTCATCGAAGAAGAGCATGAGGGAGAGGAGACTGAGGAAGAAGATCCGGCTTTCGAGTTTTCAGTAGTAGACACTATTGCAAGGCTAGGTAGAGAATGGGATGCCATGTCTTATGCCCTGGTTGAGCATGAGCCTGACGGAGACGTCCGCGATACCTGGGCTTTGGCTTATGCCCGGGCGAGACTGGCTTACCCTGAATACCCCTTAGACGAGGCTGGGCGCCCTCTGAGGATTGGGAGCCAAGCCCGTACCCGTCGTAGAATCAGGAAGTACGACAAGTACGGGCTGCCCCTCTGTTGCATGACTTGCAGGTGCAATGGTGCTAACTGGCGCCAGAATACCGACACTGAATCCGAGGGATCAGTATGAAGAACAATGATAGAAAAATGATTGAAGTCAAAAAATTTCTTGAAAATTTTATTATTCTTCAAGTATTACTTGCAATCATAAACATCTGTGCTATAGCCTCACACCCATCAATTCAGCAATTAGAGGTAACCTGGGGAACTGCCCCGAGACAAGACTTGCCGACAACCCATGTTACATGCAATAAGAGCATCACATTGCTAAATAGACCACACTTTTCACAACTGTTCCACAATGCACAGAGCACAGAACTAGGTCATCCCGAGCAGAGAGCAGAAAGCACAAAGCATCAGCAAATGGAGTACGGAACACAGGTTAATAAGCATAGGCAGTTGGAATATAAAGCAGATGTTAGAGAGCATAGAACAAATGAAGTTCAAACACGGAGTCCATTAAGGAAAACACAGAAAGCAAGCAAACCGACCATGAAAAACAGAACACGGGACAAGGAGGATGTGGAGTCAGATCCAAAAACACATGCTAGGGAGCAGTCAACCCCGAATGCCCGAACACAAGGCATGGAGCACGTGATGCTAAACAATGACAAACCGAGCAGATATTACAAATCACAAAGCATTGGTGGTTGGAACACAAACCACATAATTTGTTTCATTGAAATAGCAAACAAAGCACAAAGGGGACTAAAAGGAATGTCTGTAACAAAACTGCAGGAGAAGGGGACGGAGGAGTTTGTGGCCCCCGCGGATGGTGCAGAGGCCCAGGTGTGGATGTCACCGATGTCTGACACACCGCTGTCAGTAACTCCCGAGGAAACTGAAACAGACACAGAAGAAGAAGTCTATCTCACACCGCAACACAACCCATCCCATGTAACTTATGACTTAGTCAGCCCGGAGCATTCAATAGATCATGACAGTGAAGAAGAAGAATCGAGTACCCCCGAGCACAATCCGGTCAAAGTTACCTATGATCTAGTGAGCCCTGACCACGAACCAGACAGCCAGGAAGAAGGAGGGATGTCGCCATGGTAATTTCAAAAGATTTAGTAGTAACATAGCAAAGAATAGGAAGCAACCAACCCTTCATGAAAACAACAACTTGTTGATGATTCTATTTGAAGGAGGGAAGAGGAAGATGGGATCAGGGATGCACCTGATGATGAAAATTGTGTGGTTACTAATCATGTCAGTTAAAGCGGGGCAAGGTTTAAGTAAATTGGAGGCCACAAATATGACAATCACAAACATTAGTATGATCAAACCGTATGAGGATTGTTTATGGCAGGGGTCAGGCAAAGGACCACTACAGGAGGACCCCATGTCGGACGAGGATGAGGAGGCTGAGGTACGTTTTGACACAATTAAGTGCGGGCCGCCTAGAAGGCCTCATAATGCAACATTCCTTGCCAATCACAGGCAAGATGTTTACTCCATGCAAAAGGTCATAAAGGATGATTGGGGTGTAGGGGGTCACACTGTCACACACTTGAGGATTGCACAAGAGAGTACGTCACCAGTAGTGTACTTAAACAGAAGCACAATTGTTATCCATAACCAATTGACAGAGGAGGGGCTGGTAACAGACCATGAGCTCACAAACAGTGGGTGTGACCAACAGGAGGGGCAGAAGGGTGGAGGAATGTACACAGCACTGGCAGGGGATGAGGTGGATAGGGAAGCAATTAAGGAGACTGCAGCCAAAATTCGGAATGGGGAGCTCACCAATGCAGTCCAGTTGGATGAGGAGGAAGAAGAGGATGAGCAATTCAAGGGCCAGTTCAGATTTCTGAAGCTGACAGGAAGGAAATATGCAAATATCACCAGAAAGGAAGTGAAGCAGGTCAGGACAGTGGTAGCCGCTGCAATCTCAAAGGCGGGGGGAAATCCAGCTCTGGTGACAGCAACAGCACTGACCTTCGGAGGAGGAAAGCAACCTTTCGTCCTGATTGGAAATGTAGACAGTGAGCACACCCAGTTGATGTTTGACCTCATTCAGATTAAAACAGCGAGCGGAACAGACTGGACAGTCAGGGTGCACAATGTCGGTGACCTCTATTGGGAGGCCCGATGGGCCTGGAAGCCATCGAACAAGCAGGGGAACAGGATGCCGATGAAGGCAAAGGATGTTGCCAACTACCTCCTGAAGCACCCCATGACTGCCGAGCTAGTGGAGGACATCAAATACACTCATGACCGCATCCACCCTATCTCAAACAACCATCAAAAGGTAACAACACATGCCACCTATCAAGCCCGAAATGCTAATACAAGGAATTCAATGAAACATGCATCGAGCACAATTCAGCCCACCACAAAGCAGCAGGTTGTGTTACATAACTTTACAAGTCTAACAAGAACCACTACAAAACTATCGGAGGATAACAGACCGTGGGACACGGGAAACACACGACAGGTGCTGTTTCTGAAGATGAAGAAGGGGGAGGATGGTGAGCCGCTACAGAAGGGTGGTGATGACTATATGGTTGATGGGAATGAACCCCCGGAAATCATGGATTTCCCCACCGAGATGCAGGTTCTGGTACAGGGCCAGGAAAGGGGGAGGCTGGTGCTCTCTTACTTCCAGGGCTTTGAGTACTGCAGCTCGGTCACTCACGGAGAAGACAGGATTGCCAGGCTCAACCACATCAAGTGCATGTGTTACAATGAGAGGATGCTTCAGGGGGGAGAAGCGGGCCTCACCCCTGAACAGAAGGGGAAAGGGGAGAAGCGGGACAGAGGCACCCCTGGCTCAGTCGGAGGAACTAAGAAAAAGCTGAACAAATCCTTCAACACCGTTAGTGGCTAAGTTAAGTCTGCAGGAGACTAGCTCACCTGATTCTCAGCAACTTTTTAGGATGAGCAGACAGCTGCAAGCAGTTCATACAAACATAGAAAGCAGAACTTTAAAAACAAAACACCTGTACACTTGCCCCGTTGGAGCACCGTGGCCTAGCACGGTGTCCGCCTTGCCAACGGGGGATCGCCCAGAAAACCCCGGGTCTTGTGTAAAATATATAAAATACTGTTGCAGCAAGCTGACTATGACAATAGCACTAACCATCTGCGGGCCAATTCCCCAAAGCAACAGGCTGGGCACTAATGCAGGAACACATAATTGCTAAAATGGTCGGGAAGACAAACTCAGCAGCAGACAAGATGAGCACTCCAATCGAAGGTATGTTAATCACCGCTCTTCACATCATGGCCCGCTATGTATCCCTTCAAAGAAAACGGATGAGAGAGGAACTCACTGCATCACAAGGGCCGCTCATTCTCCTTTGGCACGTGGCATCTTGCCTAGCACACAACAAAGCAAAACTGACAAAAAACAACAACCCTGGACCCAGAACCTGGATCAAATGGGCACACATTAAAACCAAAACAAGACTACAGTATAAGACAAAACCTTATCAAAATGCCCGATACAAGGTAATGAAGGATGCAGTAGGAAGAACTTTCACAACACAAAGGAGAGGCAGACGGTCCAAACATGACCATAACACACCTTTGCATATACCCGCAAGGAAAAAGCTAATGAGAACACTAGCAGGAAGGAATCAACACCCAAACACCCACACAGAAGCAAACAGAACCAACAACCATGGACAAAAGGGGAATCCTGGTCAACTGGAACCAAGCACAACAACATCATCCATTAAAATGGCAGATGCCATACACATCGGAAGCAATATGACTGAAGTGCCATTTACCAGGAAAGAGATCATGAGGGGAAAAGGAGGGCAGCCCGCTGGGTCATCAACCCTAAACAATAACAGTCTTGAAGCAGAAACAGGACACAACGGGGAAGGGATTGATTCTGAACAGCTAGATGAGGCCCTCAGGCTACAGGACAAAAGCTCGATCCCCCCCATAGGCTATGATGAACTCCTTTCAAAACTGGAAACTGGGGAACCAAGCTTCGTACACCTCATCAGGAAAGCATTGGGCAAACACCTGAGGACCCACTTCGGGGTGAGCAACGGTGAACACTGGAAACTCATAACCCTCCGAATTACAAATGAAAAACACATAGAAGCCTATATTTATGACTCACTTGGGGTAATAACAACAACCGAAACACAAAGCAAACTTGAAGGGGCACTCTCATCTTGGTTGAAAATTCATCACAAAACCATAAACGGGAGAAGTTGGAAGGTAGAGGTATCAACGTTCAGACAGCAACTGGATAATCACACATGCGGGATCTGGGTTATCAGAACAGCGGAGAAATGGAGGCAATGGTGTGACAGGAGCGAGCATTTACCATTCTTCACCTATCTAAAGGAAGGGAGCATTGAAGGGGAGCACCACAACTCGGAGGCCACATTACACATTCAGGACCTACAAGAAATAATCCAAGACAGGATCACTCAGCCCAAGGATGAAAGAGGGAACACCAACAAGGACATTACAAAATACAACCCTGTATACAGCAGGAAAGGAGTCATTACCATAGCCAACATTGAGACACTGTGCTCCAAGTTGAAACTAGACTTCACTTGCACCAACAACAAGCGCACCTTTTATGAAATGATAAACGGTAGCCAACAGGAATACAACAATGACATAAACAAACTTCTTCAGACAAAACACCACACCTATATCCTTCATGAAAGTCAGGAATGGACATTGGCAATACACTTGAAACATAAGAACACTGTTCTTTTAATCAAACCTTTCACAAAAATGGGAAAAGAAGGACATGACAACAAGACACCAGTATATAAACACTTAGGTCTCAGATGTGAGATCGATCCCCAAAACAAAGGCCTTCTGGTCTTCCACACAGCAGTCAAAACTCAGGAAATCCTTCAAAATCTCAGATATGCAGGAGAGCACCAGCTAGAAAGAGACATCATAAACAGCATGGTCACTTCTAACATCAAGTATCACCATGGCTTCGGGAAATTCACTAGAAATGAGAAGCTAAACAACAGGGGAGCGGTAGCCATAATCAGGGAGCAACTCAGATATGGGAATATAACCCCTGAGGAAATAGCGCAAAATAGAGAATTCCGGGAAAAACAAGTGGTGGTTGGAGGTATTAGAACAGGGAAGGCAATGGCTTCCAATGCCCCGGGAAAAAGAAACACCCTCAAAACCACGGGCCTGAGGTACCAGGCAGGGAAAAAACTGAGGAGGAAGGTTCAAAATTGTGAGCGGACGGAAAACATCTTTTTCCACAAAAACTTATACGGAGTGGATGGAAGATGCATCAAACAAAAGGCTAAGCACTCACGGAATGAGGCGGAAAACATACGGCTGCAGGAACTACAGAGAGCTCAAGGGAGAAAGGAACACATTATAGTAATGGGAATGAATATGAGAGGATTGAGACACACAAAGGAGGACCAGGATAGTATGATTAAGCTAGAGACTATTTGTAACCTAGTGCTGGACAGAAAAGCACACATCATATGTGTCTCTGAGACCAAGATCTCAACCACAAGTATGCCAATGGTTAAGACATTGATGTTCCAGAAAGGTTTAAACTTTAGAATTTCACACACGGATGAAAAGGCTAGTATAGGGTCCCTCATAGTATGGAACCCCAAAGATATACCGCTTACACCCAATGCAACATATGTGGACGGGACACAAAAAAGGTCAGTCATGATTCGGTTTACAGGCACAAAGGGTTTTTCGTTTTCGGTGGCAAGCGGGTACATGAACGATGCCAGCCTCAAAGAGGAACAAGAGGACTTCTATAAAACCCTTAAGGATTGGGCGGCCAAGTCAGGAGACAACAGAAACAAGGCCCACATAGAAATAGGAGACAAGAAATTGCACACTGACCCAAAGCCAAAGGATAACAAAAGGTCAGCAGATGTCATACAAAGATCACCAGACTAAGAACAAACACCTCTTAAGTTACTTCAATGATGACAGGACAACATTAACAGAACTTATCACACACATGCATCCAGAATGTAATGAGATATTCACAAGGGTTGTGAACAACAGTTCAAAAGCAAAACTCACTCATATAATGGCAAACAAAGGAATGGAAGATAGAACAGCGGCTGCTGGCTGGCTTGAAATGAACCCATACATTGTTTCAGACCACGGTATAGTTTGCGCTCAGATTGACATCAGAGGAGAGCAGATACACCCTGAGAAACAGAAACATACTCCTACGGAGGAACCGCGCCTGAACGGAGCAAATGACACTACACATGACAAGTACCCTGGTTTCCCAGTAAGACTGGAGCACACAGAGACGGTAGGAGGTTTTAGAAAGCTTACAAAGACTGCTGTAGCCAGAATCTTGGAGAAAAATGGATACACCATAAAGCATTTAGCAAATGCAAGCATTGAACAAAACAATGCAGCACAAGTAATAAACACTGTTCTAGGAGACACCACAGACTACAATATGAAAAAGGAGGATATCCACGGAGACAACCTAAAAGAAGACTCAAGCACATGGAAGGGCAAGCTGACGAGCACAAAAGGTAGCATAAAGTGGCACAACAAGACTAAAGAATGGTGGATACACATGGACTCACCTTGGAACTCCGCACACATCCGCTCTAGGGGCATTGGCATGCCAGAGGGAGTGACACAGCATGGTTACACGAAAATTGGTAATCTTTGGAGCTTGAAATTCCCAATCAACTATGGGAAAAAAGATGTTTTGAAATACCTCAAAACACACTTTCACTTGGGAAACACTGAAGTCTTAAAACTCGAAGGACCTGAGGAGCATGGAGAAGGGCACATATGGGACATCTGCATGCACCAGAGCCTGCAAGCAGAGCATTGGAGTCATTGCGGTAGACCCCTAGCAGCCCTTGACAAAACCAATGCATACAACTTCAAATATGCCACCGGGTGGAAAGCCTACACAGAAAGACTACAAAAGCTAGTAAATGAAAAGCAAGAATTGGAGGGCAGTAAGAAGAGTACGGATAACTGTAGTCCCCATAAAGAAGATACGGACCAAACTTGGGACTTCATCCATGAATCAGCAAACAAAGCGGCGTGTGCCGCATTTGGAACGAGGGGGAAAAAGATGCACAAAAGGCCGGTCCCATCAGCCACATCAAACTATCTATACAAATGGCTTCAGTCATTGAGGAAAGCACACCGAATGCTGGGAGAGATAGAAAAGGAGAAGGACTTGGAAGCAACAGAATGCCTCGTCAGTACCATACCTTGTGACAGTCTTTGTAGGAAGCCACAAGAAACGGCTGAGGCATGGAGTATCAGACTTGAGGCGAGCCTGCCAACAGTTACAAAAGCATTCCAAGAGAGCAGAATCAAGGACATAAGATACTGGAAGCTCTGTGAGAAGGAAGAGATGCAACATCTGTTTGCAAAGAAAGTTTCAGCCTTCTTGGACAGAGCTTTAGGAAACAAAAAAGGGACGGAAAAGGGAGCAGCCCCAGAATATGACGACAAAGGTGAGGTATCGCTAACAGCAAATGAAAGGAAGCAAGCCGTTTTAAAAGAATACAAAGAAAATAAACTCTTCTCCACAAGACCCGAAGCACCTAAGCACCTACCCCCATGGTTGAGATCGATCTTAGAGAACAGCCCCAAACTACCTCAGCATGTCACCGAGCAGCTAGCAGAACCTATACTCATGAAGGAGTTGGAGGCAGTCTATGGATCATGTGGAGTATCCACAGCCCCAGGCCCATCGGGAATGCATTATGCACAATGGATACAGGGACCCCAAAACCTCCAGGAATTAATACTTGAAATGTTTAACAACATTCTGAGGACAGGCTCTTTTCCAAGATTAGCAAAAGCGGGCTTCATTCAACCGATCCCCAAAGATCCAAGCAAACCGTGCACCTCAGATAATTCCAGACCACTCACCATGCTGGAAACAGGCATGAAGTTGTTCAATTCCATCATTGCAAATAGAATAAAGAAGGCTTTATCCAAACATCCGGTCTTTTTCCCAATCCAAGATGCCTTCTTACCCAATAAAAACATTGAGGATTCGTTGCAAGTCCTAAATGAAGTTATTTCCGATGCTAACAGATTCGACAAAGAACTGCATGTTGTCTACCTGGACCTTAAACAAGCTTTTGACCGAGCAGAATTTTGGATGAGCAAACTAGCATTGGAGAAAATAGGATTGCCCGAAAACATCATTACAATCATCTCGGACATTACATCCGAAGCATCCCGATCAGTCCTCACATCTGAAGGCATGACAGATGAATGGATGCTTGAATGCGGGGTGCCCCAAGGAGAAGTCCTAAGTCCCCTCAGGTTTGTGGCAATTATGGACATACTGGCCATCTGGCTGGCAGAAAGGGCCAACGGGAAGAACCCCATGAAACAGACCTACGGGTATGCCCTGGAGAAACCAAGAGATGCTACCAGAAACCCGGGAGCTACTTCACCCCAGAAGAACAGAAAATGGTTGAACATGAATTCACCGCCTAACATCTTTGCCAGATTCTTCTGTGATGACATCATCCTGATAGGGAAATCAAAAGAGGAAGTACAGGACATGCTCGGGGTGATCAATGAGTTCATGAGGTTCATAGGGATTCCCATTAATGCCAAAAAATCTAAGTACTCCCACAGGAAACCTGCAAGACAGAGGGGCAAAGCATGTGAAGGGCATATTGAGCTGGAAAAGAAACTCATGTCCGGAGGTATGCTGAAAATCGAAGACGGAGAGGAAGGGCCCAACACATGGTCCGAATGGCTTCCGCCCAAGACCCCTGCCTATCTTGAATATAGCAACAGAACTGAGGCAAACCGATACTTAGGGGTTTGGTTTGCGCTGGATGGCGGATGGGAACACCAAAAACAGATACTCATGGATAAGCTCACCCAAAGCCTGCTGTCAGTTCAAACACAAACCTTAAACTTGAACCAACTTCGTTACATAATCAATGCGGTTGTTGTACCAAGAATGGCATATCCCTTGAAAGTTACATCGACCATTAGCACGGAAACAAACAATGTAGCAAAAGAAATTGATGGCACAATAGCAAACTTTGTCTTGAGATACTTAAATTGTCCCATAGACACAAACCATCAATTAGTCTGGACACCGGCCGCACTAGGAGGACTGGGGATTGACAATGTAACAGACATTGCCCATGCTACATGCATCTCGGAAACCTTAATCACACTATGCAATACAACAGAATACGAATATTGGAGTGACCAGATCATACAAGGAACACACGGCACACCGAATGCACACTTGTACAGAGACAACAGCAGCACATGGAGCAGAATGGCAAGTTATGTTATGGAAAGAGAAGCGAGGGAACTAAAAATTCAGGGCTCTCCTTTATCCCACCACCTCCCTTTCAAAAAAGCCACGGATAAAGGCTGGAACTGGTTCAAACGGGTGAGCTACATATTGTCAAAATATGGATACTCTGTAGACACAAAGCATTCAACCCTACAGGACTACGAGGAACTACAGACCTTTCTTTACTCGTCACTCCCGAAGCCTGTGTATGAGAAGATAAGTATGCTAGTTGCAACTCGGAATCTTAGATACATGGGTTCCTTTCTTCAGTCTTGTGGAGGGCTTATGCTTAGCTGGGAAGAATTAAGGGCAAAGCATAGCCTACAAGGAACAGAACCCCCATCTTGGTTTTCAGCCCTCCAGACAGAGGTTATATGTGACTCGTCAGGGGCAGAACTGCGGAAGGTTAAAACCAAATACAGAGACACACCGCAAGCCCCGGAGGAGGGCATGATGTGCTGGAAAGGGACAGGAATGGGCCAGGAAGGGATGAAGCTAGTCACAGTTCAGAGACATGACACCGGCTTAGGCACTTTACAACTGAAGATGTACACCAAGAATCAAGAAGGGACATACATGCCAGACAAAACAGGACTGAAGACCTTATCAGTTAATGAATATCACATACTGCAGGACGGTACAACCCTAATGCCGGTGAACCAAAACTTTTTGAGAATGCATGCCAATAGCACAGCTAGGATCAACATGAGAGAAGGACCGGAAGCCGAGACATACTTAACATATGTTGGAGATATACTCAATGACCTTTTCAGAGCAAGATGCAACAACTCATGCGCAGCGAATAACAGTGAGTTCAGCTGCCCGAGTGCATCAGAGGATGAAGAACAAGGCGCACATGACGAAGCAGATAATAGGGTTAGCTTTGACTTTGCAAGTGACGGATCACTCTACAAAAGTTCATCTTTTGCAAGCTGCGGAGCAGCATACATGAGATTTGAGGAGGGAGACCCTACACCGGTCATGAGTAAACATAACATACCAAGGGAATCGCCTATCACTTCACCCACAGCAGGAATCATAGACAACATTTATAAACCTAGCTCTACTACTGCAGAAATTTTAGGCCTCAGAAAGTTACTCCAAGATCGGAAGCATGAAATTCTAAACACCATGGTTCCCCTTACCCATGTGATTGACTCCATGGCAACTATCAATGCTGTAAACCGTGACCCTGGAACCCTAAATGTTAGGGACCTTATGCAAGAGCCAAACAGAAGGGACCTGGTAGCCATTAGACTGATTCTGGAGGAAATAGGATTCTACAACACAATGGGACAGGCGAAACTCTTGATCAAATGGATCAGAGGGCACAATAACGATAGGCTTCATGACAAAGTAGATAGGACGGCCAAAAGAGCGGCATTCAGGTACAGCGGGAGACAGCTCAGGTTCGACGAAGATGGGGACTTAGATTTTTCTCTCCTCTTTCATGAACAATCCATAACCGGGGAGGCATCAGGAACCACATTAGGAGACTTCAAAGATTGAGCCACCACAAAAAGTGGAAAGACATGCACGGACAAGGCAGCGCACTCAGGCTATTGGAGGAGAATCATGTGAAACCAATCAAGGATGTATCAAAGATTGCATCCAAGTACTTCACAGCTTATAGGTGCAGGGAACTCACAGGCCTACAGGCATCCCCACATAGAGCACATAGGATGGGAATTGGTGAAAGCCCGACCTGCCGGACGTGTGGAACAACAACACAATGCACCTACACACACATCCAACTGAATTGCCCAGGAGAAGGAAATAAACTACACCAGTTAAGGGAAAACCAACAGGAGGAAATGAAAGAAACCATCAGAAAAGCCACAGCGGGAGACCCGAGACTGATAATAGAAGGCAGTAACACAAGGGGGGGCATCATCAGCCCCTCCGAAATCTTCCCCTTAGCAGAAATAGACAATGACTTAACAGCCTTTAGACCACTTGCTGCTCTACCAGAGGCAAGCATGTACAGGTTGTCAAATACCAGGAAAGGCACTGTAGCAGTAGCTGCTTTACCCATAGACACGAACAGTGATGGCAGTCACAACTTCCAAGACCTTCAGTACATTAAAAAGAAAGAATTTTGGAAGTTAGTTGAGTGGCATAGGCTGACAACTGATACACCTCAGACATCGATCAGCAATTACACACAACGGGCCAATGATATTCACTCGGCACTTATAGCATGTAATACTGAGTCGGGTGACCCGAAGAATTGTTATGCGATAAGAAGAGACCTATTAGATATCATCATAGATGAGAGAGGCCTAGGAAAGGACGGATGTGAGCTTTTCTGTAACCCTGTAAACTCCCACCCAGGAATCAAGTCAAGGAGGTGCATTCCCACGGCGGCTATGAAGGAGGCGTTGAGACCCTTTTGCCACAAGGGGAAGATAGGGTGGGATGGACTTGCAAGAGATGCATATGTCAACAGTGTAACGGGAAAAGGGAAAAAGGTATATGGGAACCCACCCTTTGATGGGGGGGTTCTCAGGGAAGCATCTGCTGTTATGCAAACGTTGTCCCGTGGCCTAGAGGCGGCCAGGACTTCGGAGGGATTTGAGGGAATTTGGATCCTGCCATTGTCGCCAAAGAACCTCAAAAAGTGGACAGGTAAGGGTTTTAAGCTAATTTTCAAGTACCCAAGGGGGACCATACCTTTCATTCCACATGATTATTGGTCGGGTAAAGGGCCCTACACAATGCCAGGGGAGGGATGTTACAAAGATAAGTACTCAGATGTGGTCATATTATCCATTGATAGTGAGAGCATGGGGTGTCCTGTTAGTAAGAAACTTGATAATGAGAAAATGCAATACAAGTTGCTTCAATGGTTCATAAATGTAGTCCCGCATAAAAAGATCACCCCCAAATTGCTCAAAGAAACGGGTATGCACCCGGATATGATTGAGCAAGCCCTTAGTGAGAAAGATTGTCTGCTGCCGCCCCGATTGTGCCCGTGGGTGGGGGGCAGGAATAATGAGGAACAACGAAACCAGTATCCTGGAGCACACTTGGATGGCGGGCACAGGAACGCAGGAGGAACCCCCTTCCTTAATGCGGTGGAATGGCCGGAGGAACTTGCTTGCTCTTATGGGTTACTTACCAGAAGGCTTTGGCAAGGTGCTCAAAGGGATCGGGGTTCCACATCGGGGGGTGAAGACACTCTTGAAAAAATTGTCCAGGATGTGTAGGCGTCATGCGAGGGAAAGATGCATACTGCATGAAACGGGTGCCTTACCTGAAAGTGGCATTGTAGAAGAGGCACCCAGTATTCAGGAGCTCTGCATGGGGGATAGGAAAGAAACCGAGGCGGTACAGGCAGCAGGGGAAATGCTAGGCAGCTATGTGAACCCCCACCCTCCCCCCAGCCCCCACGGGGCTGGGGCCCCTTAGGGCCCCGGCCCTAAGGGGGCACCACCGGCCGGAGCACCCCTGGGCTTTTCTCACTTCATCACCACCACCGCCCACACCGCCTCCATCTCCATCGTGCATCGGCTCCACGACCTGCTGATGTTTTTTCCGACGCTGGTGGCAGACACGCTTTCGTTAGTGCCTTGCCACCCTTGCTTCCACGCTTTGTGGAATGCTTCCTGCCTTAGCAGACTGTCATGTATGAGGGGAACAGACTCAAGTAGATCGTTCCGAAGGCGTTGCCTTACTCATCGACGTAAATGTTTTATTATTATTATTATTATTATTATTATTATTATTATGGTCCTTGTGATAGGACCACCAAAAATTTCCCGAAAAGTCGGAAGTTACCCTCCGCATTCACACGCTCTAAAAGTGATGATATACGTCCGAGATTCGGGGCAAACCCACAAAATAGAAAATTCATATGTGACCCAAAAAGCATAAAAAGTTACTAGTACGCCCACTATATCGTGGCCCGTTGATCATGACACGCATGCTGAAATCTGTATAGGCAGCCCTGACCGGGAGTCCCGGTGCAGGTCCCTATGACAGATCACCAGGCCTACTCTGGACTGCTGACTGATCTATAGGTTCGTGTTGTGACACACGTTGTGTATGTTAGGGTCTGAAATCGGTGCGGGGATTTTCACTGTACGAGCCGGGTCAAATCATATAATATCGTCTTTGGGCGAAAATGCTCCACGGCGGGATTTGAACCCGTGACGTTCGCTTCTCTAGTGCGACGCTCTAACCAACTGAGCTACGCGAAGCTATTGATGGCATCTTCGCGCATTTCAGTGGTACTCGTACAGCTCGGACGATTACATATCGAAGATGAATCGTGACATCGACGATGACGTACCAACATCGCGACCGCGGGCGTCTGTCATCCTTCGATCCGTAACAGTGTCACAGGTAGGCTAGACTCCGAGGCCGTCCGAGACCGTTCCGGGTATATCTAGCTTAGGGTTTATTTATCTTAAGAGTTTATCCACACACAGTTCGGGACTTTCTGATATCTAGTGAACTAGGATATTTCAGTAACGCATTACGGCGTGGTCCTTGTCACATGACCATGACTTTGTATACAGTAGTAGCCACCAGGTGGCATCTGTGGTAGGGGGCTTGGTAATTGCAACGCACGCAGATGGTATCTGCCGTGCAATTGTGACATGCCCGAAGATCTCCATAACCATATGGATGGTGGACATGGCCCGCTGGCCAACCACTGAGGCAGCCACATACTCTGAGCCGGTGGAAGACATATCAGCATTTGCCTGCCGGGCACGCATATCCAATGAAGTAGCATACCCGATACGAAGATCACCCCCGGAGTAGGAGAGGCAATCATTGACTTTGTCACGGGCATGGTCGGCATCTACATACACCTGCATGGTGATAACAGATAGAGGCACCTGAGGGAACTCATATATGAGACGGTAATTGCCACGGCACGACTGTTATGGAACTGTAACAGTTGCGTGCAAGTATTTGGTGGGTGTATGAGTGCAGCAGTCTGGGGACCAGAAGTGCGTGCTTGAGCTCAATGCTCCTCATATACGCTAGTGCTCTCACGCGTCGCACGCGTTACCATCATCGAGTTGTGAACTCGAGAGCACTAGGTGATCTTGACGTATCGGTCAGACAATATAGCCATTGATGCTCGCATGTTGTTCAGTGCATGCTAGAAGCGATGATGCGTCTTGACAGAACAATTCAGTTCTTTAAAGACTTATCTTGCTTCGCCATCTCGATGCCATATAGTTGGCCTCTCGATGACAGATGTCACTCACCTTAGGTGGATGACAATCATACTGATTGTACATGTCATAGTCGACCGTACTGACAATACTTGACGACTGTATGTCATCATGACACATGACATGGCATGATATGTATGACACGTATGACATGTATGACACATATATAATCGGTCATGTCCCTGACAGTAATGTGCCGTATGGTGTGTGTAGAGGCACACCCGCTGCAGTGCGGGCCATGACCGCTCGGAAGGGAACTGTGCCAGCGATAGATAACTGCATAGTATATATCCGGCCGGTCACACCGTGCAATCCAGAGCAGAGATCCAAGCATAGACAGGTAAGAGGTAATAAGGGAGGTGTCAGGGTGCTCATGCTTCAAGATGATAAGCTTATCATCCATAGGTGAAGTGCATTTCTTAGGCTTGAGGTTGAACTTAGCCATGAGCTCCTTGATCTGCCTAGATTGTGACAGATGCACCCCCCGAGAGTCATACAGTATCCAACTGCAATCTGAAGAACCGACGACATACATCCCAAGTTCTTACTGGTGAACTGCTGCCGGAATGCCGTCCAGAATGCCTGTTGAAAGTCTGTGTCACAGACCATACCAAAGTCATCCACATACACCGCCACAAAGGCGGTGGGCAGGTGGTAACGATGAAGTAGAAGCAGGGATCATAAGTGGACTCGGTGAAGTGCCTTCCCTTATAGGTGAAGGACAACATGAATTTGTTGGTCATCGTCTGCCAGGAAGCACCCGCTGTACGGAGTCCGTAGAGGGCATACAAGAGCTTGGCATACCCGTATCTGTGAAGGTATTTGTAGCCAAAGGGGAACCTAATGTGGATTGGCACCTCCAGCGGTGCATGCATAAAAGCTTGATTGACATCATAGTGGTATGCAAGGACATCCCAGAAGGCAAAGATAACGGATAGGATGAAGAGAAAACGGAATGTGGGCAAGTCAGCTACCGGGCAGGTGACCTCACATTGATCGAAGCCATAGTGCCAGGAGCCATCAACCGCCATGCGGCACTTGCGGACTTGGACCGGTGGCCCATCGTCCCGCGGCTTCCAAGGCATAGTGAGGACGAAGGAGGTATTGGTAGCGAACTCACCATCTGGCACGGAGTCAACCGGCACAATTTTCCCCGAGTCAATAAGGGGTGTGATCGCTCCCTGGGTGATGGCCTGCTCCAACAGCTCACCATCAGGCTGTGAGATGGCCTGTCAATATCCACCCCGCAAAGGCATATGAGTTGCCACCTGATCGTGCGGCCGCTCTGCCAGTGCCAAGGAGATGTGGGAGAAGAACAACGGTGTGTCCGACCCGTCCCGAAGGTCCTCAAGCGGCACCACCACGTGCGGCAGCAGCCACTCATTATCTGAGGGGGAGTCGGAGAAAGGCACGTGGCAGGCACTGTGAGAGTCCGCACGGAGGTCCATGTGATGACACCGTGGCTGATCTGAGTTCCCGAACACCTCGGGCTTGAAGACCACCCCGTAGGAGCGAGCCGCCGAGCCCTCCGCATGTCCGTGGACACCACAAAGGCTAGGGCCAGAGGCGTACCACGGGCCTCTTGGGCTTTGACAAGGGTCCGGAGGGGGTAGAAAGTGTTTATGCAGTCAATTGCCTTGCGGCGCTCCAGCTAGGTGAACAGGTCAAACCAGGCTGAGCTTAAGGGATTTGCCATAAGGTACTGTTGTGCAGAGGTCCAGAAATGATCACCAGATCGGGACACGAGCTCAACAGTGGCATAGGTCTCACCATCCTAAGTGTGGTAATAGGCACTGATGGAGTGCAATGACACCACCATGTCCGTGGCGGCGTTGTAGCAGGCACTGCAGGCGGTGTCTCAGGGTCTAGGAACGATGACATCACCTGGCCAAACTCCGTGTATTTCCTGATGAAGGAGGGAAGCCGGACAGATCGGACTTGGTTCTTGTCAATGTCCAACACCAGGTAAGCAGAGGACTTGAGGTCCACACCGACATATCTGTTAGGCCAAGCCCGGGGAAGGAGCTTTTTGGATACACCCGGATTCCTGGCCCGCATCTGCTGCTCATCCATAGCCACAAAGCTGTGAGTGCCAAAGATCTCAATGCGGGAGTAGGAGAAATGGTGGCCGTACACGTGGTGGAACGGGACCACTGCATCCCCGCCATGGGGCATGATAGTCCAGAGGAGCGGTGAGTGAGCATCTGCGAGGGGCCAATAGGTAAGATCCATACCAGATGTGGTCAAGATAGCCCGGGAAATCCGAGATATCTTACCGATGACATACTCAGCCATAAAGTTCTGCCATTGAAGCCTTGGTCAAGACTGGCGGTGCCTGATGCCATGCTGGTTGTAGAGTTGCTCTACAGAGGTGTCACACATCTCCGGTGCATAGTCATACCGCAACACCAGCTCCGAGACCGAAAAACCCATACTAATATACCCGTTTGGATTTAGGGTTTCCGGTCGAGACCGGTGATAGTCATCAGCTGACCCACTGGGTAGGTGATACCCAAATGCCGAATGCTTTACACCCCCACACAACATCACATGCCTCACGGTGACGTCACTGCCCCGCAAGCGCAAATGAACTGCAGAGAGAGGGTACATGCGTGCGCATATGCAGAAACAACTTGGCTTTCGTCGAGATTGGATGCCCGGCGGGCGGGGTGTAGAAGCAGGAGTTGGGATCGATGGTGGGTTGGTTGAGGATTACAACAAGCTGCATACAAGCATGTGAGCACATACATACATATCAAAAGCAAACAAAGTCGGCCAATAAGGAACCCCATGCACAATTATTCTTTAAATAGAGGCATTGTGCGTGTAGGGAACGCAGGGCGACAAGGGTAGCGAGGGCTTTTTCAACACCAGACAGCAAGGGTTCTCAACGCGATTGGAAATATTCTAACATACGTAAATAGCAGGCACGTAACACTCCCTTTTAGATCTACTTCTGGGTTATTTAGGATCCGCTTGGTCCGCATCACATACATATATATGCGGGCACAAAGTAAGCAGCCATGCTTAAACGGCGAATGCAAAAAGCAGTGATCCGTCAGGTAAGTGAGCGCGCTTATCCGCATGGGGGATCACCATAAAAACTCAGTAGGCGTGGATGTTGGGACTCGAACCCAATCTGAGGAGCACGATGCTCCCCAGATTCCAAACAACCACCACAAACTTTAGCCAGATATGAACCATAGATGCTATAAGCAAGGATCTGTCTAGGGAGTGAGCGCGCTTATCCACATGGGGCATCACCAAAAAACTCAGTAGGCGTGGATGTGGGGACTCAAACCCAACGTGAAGAGCACGATGCTCTCCAGACCCCAAGCAACGACCAAAAACTTTAACCAGATATGGATGTCATGCCATGACTAAACCAAACAGAAGACAAAAACGTTAGAGCGCAAGGATGTTGGGACTCAAACCCAACGTGAAGAGCACCGCGCTCCTCCTATATATTTTCCAAACAACCTCATTTCTATGGTTCGAACCAATCAAATAAGGACCACCTGGTGGAAGAGGAAACCCGGAAATGCTGAAGAATTTTGGTCGAACACCATGAAGCCCGCATCCAAGGGCACACCACAAATAGAGCAAACATACTGGGACAATACATATTCATGTGGCACACAAGGGGGGGAAATGTGAAATCAGATCAGATGGGCGCATCAAATGTGGCAGCCTCGGGCGCATCGGATGTGGCAACCTTGGGGAAATAACATGGCATGAATGGATTGGAGGTGGCAGCCTCGTGCGCATCGGATATAATACTGATAGCCTCGGGGGAATCTAATGTGGCAGCCTCGTGCGAATCGGATATAATAGTAATAGCCTCGGGGAATCTAATGTGGCAGCTTCTGTGCGCATCGTATATGGCGTGATAGCCTCGGGGAATCTAATGTGGCAGCCTCGTCGCATCCGGATATAATAGTGACAGCCTCGGGAATCTAATGTGACAGTCTTCAAAGATCTGATATAATAGTGATAGCCTCAAAATTCTAATGCAGCCTCAATGATCGGATATACTAGTGATAGCCTCGGGGAACCTAATGTGGCAGCCTCGGCGCATCTGATATAATAGTGATAGCCTTGGGAATCTATCGTGGCAGCCTCGGGCTGCATCGGATATACTAGTGATAGCCTCAAATGGAGCCCCGATCTGATAATAGTGGATATGCAGGAATCTAATGGGCACCTGTGATCGGATATACTAGGATAGCCCTGGGAATCTAATGTGGCAGCCTACGATATAATAGTGATAGCCTCGGGGAATCTACGTGGCAGCCTCTGCGCATCCGATATAATAGTGATAGCTTCGGGGAATCTAATGTGACAGCCTCGTGCATCGGATATAATAGTGACAGCCTGGGGGAATCTAATGTGGCAGCCTCGGGCGCATCGGATATAGCAGTGATAGCCTCTGGGGAATTCCAATGTGGCAGCTCTCACATCTGATATGTAATAGTGATAGCCTCAAATCTAATGTGGCAGCCTCTGGGCGATCGGATACTCTAGTGATAGCCTCGGGGAATCTAATGTGGCAGCCTCATGCATCGGATATAATAGTGATAGCCTGGGGAATCTAATGTGGCAGCCTCAACGGACGGATATAATAGTGATAGCCTCGGGGGAATCTAATGCGGCAGCCTCATTATCGGATATAATAGTGATAGCCTCGGGGGAATCTAATGCGGCAGCCTCGGGCGCATCGGATATAATAGTGATAGCCTCGGGGGAATCTAATGTGGCAGCCTCGGGCGCATCGGATGTGGCAGCCTCTTGTTGCTCTAAAGCGCCAGCCATGAGCGAATCTGCCATGGCAGCCATGAGCAAATCTAATGTGCCAGCCGCGGGCGCATTAGGTGTCGCAGCCTAGGGCGAATCTAATGTGGCAGCCTCATGTTGCTCTAAAGTGACAGCCATGAGCGAAGCTAACGTGGCAGCAGCGGGCGCATTAGGTGTGGCAGCCTTGTGCGGATCTAAAATGGCAGCCATGAGCGATTCTCAGGTGGCAGCCATGAGCTGATCTAAAGTGGCAGCCAAAGAGCGATTCTCAGGTGGCAGCCTCGTGCTGATCTAAAGTGACAGCCATGAGCGTTCTCAGAGTGGCAGCCATGTGCTGATCCTAAAGTGACAGCCATGGCCCGATTCTCAGGTGGCAGCCTCGTGCTTTGATCTAAAATGGCAGCCATGAGCGATTCTCAGGTGGCAGCCTTGTGTTGATCTAAAATGGCAACCATGGCGATTCTCAGGTGGCAGCCTTGTGCCCGATCTAAAATGGCAGCCATGAGGCGATTCTCAGGTGGCAGCCTGCGTGCTGATTTAAAATGCTCAGCCATGAGCGATTCTCAGGTGGCAGCCTCGTGCTGATCTAAAATGGCAGCCATGAGGCGGCGATTCCCAGGTGGCAGCCTCGTGCCGATCTAAAATGGCAGTCATGAGTGATTCTCGGGTGGCAGCCTCGTGCTGATTAAAGTGACAGCCATGAGCGATTCTCAGGTGGCAGCCTCGTGCTGATCTGAATGGCAGCCATGAGCGATTCTCAGGTGGCAGCCTCGTGCTGATCTAAAATGGCAGCCATGAGCGATTCTCAGGTGGCAGCCTCGTGCTGATCTAAAATGGCAGCCATGAGCGATTTTAAGGTGGGAGCCTCGGGCAAAGCTCATAAGGCACGCTTATCAGTTTGCAGAACTGGTAAGCCTCGTGCTACGGAGTACTTAGCCCACCCTTGCACTCCTTTTGTGGCACGCACGTGCTAAATAAATCTATACCGAACAAAGTTCCTCAGATCGGGTAACGGCTCCTTTAACGTTGCGCGCATCGCTGTACTTGGCGCACCACAACCGGTATAGGTGGAGCTCGAACAATAATACAACCGTATGGAACATTGGAAAGAACAACAAAAGCAACAAGGGTGCATCATTCGATTATGGTAGCAAGGGTGCGCCATACAGAAGAGGGCAGCAATGGAGCAAGAGATGATAACACCTGTGCCAATGGTGGCACTTACAACGACGACAGATATGTTTGAAGCTATGGGAACGACTACGCTATATAATTAAAGCGATTGAAACTCCGACATATTTGTCTATAATTAAATATAATATACTTAAAGCGATTGAAACTCCGACATATTTGTCCATGCAAGAACAAGAATATCAACAACTACAGGGACACCGAAGCCCCTTCCTATAACACGAACGTCTGCAGCTTCCAGTCCATGTGTTTATTCCTGTTGATACTAGTGTTGCATGTGTTCATAGCACTTGCAGGAATAAACACTTGGACTCTTTGAAGCTTCAATAGCCGCACGATGTGCAACGACGACAAGAACAGGCCACTGGCAGCTATA